>CAHIKZ030005112.1:0-14555 GCA_903632075.3 Acanthosepion pharaonis
AAGACATGTAGATGACTAAACTAGGCACCACATGCGTCAATGGCCAGACGCCTAGTGAAGTGAAGTAGCTTTAGTGGCGCTTTCGAAACCTCGCTACGCTATGACGTCATGGCGCATTTTCCATGTAAAAATACCGGATTTATTTGCGTCAGTGTATTTTTAAGTCGATACCTTATTCGAAAATTGAAAAAATGCAATAAAGAATTGAACAAAAATACCTTGTTGGTTCTTTTCAAGCAAACTTGTTTGGATGACTACTTGTTGCCTAAAAATACCTTATTCATAAAAGTGGACACTGAAGTCAACATCCAGAGCTTGTGGGTGTTGACTTCAAAGTCCACTTTTATATTTACATATCCCTGATATTAAGCACTTTGACCCATAAATATTGCATACCTTCAAACTATATTTTATCACACGCACGCACGGACGCACACACACACACACACACAGACAAACAAAAGGAAAACTCAACTTAGTCGACGCGTTTCTTCGTCCTCTGATGAACTTTATGAAGGAAAATGGAAAGATTTTATTTTACAAGTATTTAAATGTAAGTTTTTCAAAATTTAAGAGACACTCATAAAAATTCATCAGGCTAACGTAGGAATGTCCACTTTTTCGCTAAAAAAGTAGTACCCTGATAAAAAAAAGACCCCAAACTTAATAAAAACAAAGTTTTATTGCGAAAATTTTATATTAATAAGAAGAGAGACCAAAGTATTTTCTAATTATTTTTAAATTTTTATTCCTTTTTAGTTTTTAGCATGTTTGAAATTGTTTTTTTTTTAGGTCAGAGGTCGACGTAAATATTTTTTAATTTTTTATTTAGTATTAGGTTTTTTTTTTAATGTTTTTTCATTGTTGAAAATCTTTCAAAAATCAAATAATTGTTGGATTTTAATGAAACTTTCAGAACTTATTTAAAATTAACGAATTTATTTTAGAAATGTTCGATTTTTAGGAAAGTCATAGTAATAAAATGTTTTTTACATCTGTTACCCTCCCACCCCCCCAATTTATGAAAACCGAAAACTTGAAAAGACGAAACTGGGCGTCTCTAATTTTTAGATTAAAAAAATGCAGAAGATCTTGATAAATCATCGATTTTCTTTGTGAAAAAATTATATGGAAATACCCAAACGTTAGCTCTGAATTATAAATACAAAAAAAACTCAATAAAACTAAGACATTTATTTAATTAAAAAGCTTTTAATGGGTTAAGGTCATTTTAAAGCCAGAATTTTTTTTTTTTGATGAAAAATGAATTTTACAAGAAATTTTTTTCAATTTTAAATTTAAAAACTTGATAAATGTTTTTAATATTTAAAAAATCAAGTAAAGTTTTAAATATTTAAAACATTTATCAAGTTTTTCAAAATAAATTTTGAAAGTGGGTGACTCTGGAAATGCTCTTATTAAAAGCTCTATTTTTACAGATCCTAAATTAGAAAGCTTACTACAATCTGTTGCATGAAACTGTTTTTAAAATAATTTTTTAATATGCTAAAAAAATTATTAAAATTGTCTTCGACAAAAAACTCTTGGAGCAAATTTCTGAAAAAATGTCAGGTGTGCTAGAGTTATTTCCCCTGATTGCGAGGAATCATTCATTTACTTTCATATTGTTAACTAACACATGTCTAATGCTCTGAGTGACCATTAACGTCGCATTTTCAAAATTTTTCTTAAAGAAATAAACTCTCATTTCATAAATGAGTTGCCTGTTTCATTTATGAAATGTAATAGTATTTTATTTAAATTTTATATTGTCTCAGAAAAAAAAACGTAAGTGTGATAAACTTATGAAAAAAAAATTTTTTAGGTGTAATACAGTAATTTTAATTACACACTGATTAAAATAAAAACGGGGCATCTGTTTAAAACACGGGTATCCATTAAAAAGAACGTTTGAATTTTGAAGTAATAAGAATATCCGATTTAAATCTATATTTGAAGATAAAACTCCAAGCCCAAACAAAATTTAAAAACCCTAGTTAAGTTCGTTTATTTGCGTCGTAAATTTCTAGGCTCATGGCAGCTGAAAGAAAATGATTGTTTTCCAGGTATTTAACGAAAATTAACTTTCATTTTTTTATTCAACAAATTGATAATGAAATTTCGGAAACTGTTTTTTTTATCATACAGGTTTAAAATTGAATAGTTTCTCAACTGTGACTTTTGGTCTTAGACTATAAATTTGAGGATAATGGCCTGGTGACCAATTAAAAAAAATGCGGAGAACTTCGAACTGAACCATTTATCTAGGATAGATAGTTTTCCCCTCGATGTCAATATCTTGAGATAGGTTATCTTGTTCTTCTTATTTGTGTTAATAAATACATGATATTTATTATAGGACAATTTAACCATCGCAAGTAATTCGAATTTTTCTCTAAAATCACGGATTGGTCCATTTCCTGACCAATCGCGTATTTTAGTATCTTTTCTATATTTCTGGCGCTAAGCTATCCGGAGCCTACCGATCGATATAAAAGAATTTCGCTATCAACCAAAAGACCAGTTGCAGTTCAATTCTTGGAAAATACGGCACGGCGCTATATTGACATTTTAATTCTTAATTATTACTCCTTCGAGTAATCATACTAATTCCTGTTGATATCACTCAGGAACATTACATCTTTCTACACTGATAAAACACTGTGGAACTATTCTGTATTTAGCTAAGACTTCAATTGAACTTTGTAGTTAAATTACATTCAATTTTGTACTCAAAGTTTATTAGCTAAACTTACCCTTTTTTACTACGGAAAAAGGGGAACAACTTTCTTTATACTATTGTTGATATTTGTATATCATTGTTAATACAATATTTTATTAATGTTCACTGAGCTTGATTTTTTTCCTTGATGTTTAAAATTTAATGTATGGATGTTGATTATCTTGAAACACGCAGCCGCATTTAATTTGATCAACCCAACTACTAATCACACCATAACAATTGGTGACGCCGACGGAAACAAACTACAGTTTGTGACACCAACTTTCAAGGAATATAACAGACAAAAGTGAAGTGAACCTTATATTGTGCCAAACACAGTATAAAGAATTCAACGTACAAAAACTTCAACTTGGCGCCCAAAAAATTTTTCCTTGTCCACCACGTGCGTAAAAAAACATATCCAACATGGCCGAACAGAACGCCAGTGAAGCAACCGTGATGCTCAACTTGCCAGTCTTTGACACAACCAACGTCAATGTGTGGTTCGCACAGTTAGAGGCTATATTTCAGGCGAAGAAGATACAATCCCAGATGGTACGTTATGCCTATGTAGTGGAAAAACTGCCACCTGAAATTGCGTCCGATGTGTTGGATTTATTAAATAACGTCCCTATACATAACCCTTTCGACACACTGAAAGAAGCAATAATCTACAGGACGGGGAAGTCGCAAGAACGTAAACTGAATGACTTGTTCAATACGTTGCAGTTAGGCGACAGCAAGCCGTCTCAATTACTGCGAAAAATGAAGAATTTGCTAGGCAAAAACTCGATGTCCGATTCTTTATTTCGTAAATTGTGGATGGACAAATTACCAACTCACACAACTCAAATCCTAGCTACACTACCAGAAGACCTAGATTTGGAAAAAACGGCGGAGATAGCGGACAAGATAAGTGATACTGCAACTATCAGCAGTGTCAACGCTACGCGACACGCCACGTGAGGACGAATTTAACAAGCTGCAACAGCAAATTAATAGGCTATCTGAACAGATAGACCGTTTGTATAGAGAGCGATTACCCTCAGCTCACAACTTATACAAGTCCCGACGACGTTCCCGATCTAATTCTCGGGGAAGAAACGATGTGTATTGCTGGTACCATCGCAAATTTGGACAGGCGGCGAGAAAATGCACCAAACCGTGCAATTTCAAACAACAACCGACTTCTACGTCATGCCAGAAGGCGGGAAACGCCATTCCCAACAGCGCATGAAGACGGCGTCTACTGTTGGGATAGGAAATGCCAGCCGTCTATTCTACGTTAGAGATAGAAACTCCGACAAAATGTTTCTTGTGGACACAGGTGCACAAATTAGTGTTATTCCACCTAGTCCCAGTTTTTCAAATACTAAATCTTCAGTAACCCTACGTGCTGCTAATGGATCACAAATCCAGACTTTCGGTCAAGTATCAATGACTTTGGACATAGGCCTGAGGAGAACATTCCAATGGTTATTTACAGTAGCCGAAGTCAAGTTCCCAATATTAGGCGCAGATTTTTTGGCTCACTATAAACTTATCGTGGATATGTCGAAACACTCACTGTTAGACCAGACGACGAATCTTATGAATTATGGAGTTACTTCCACCCTCACCTCCACTAAACTATGCGTCGCCTTGCCAGCAGACAACCCTCTCAAAGGTATATTGGACAAATTTCCTTCACTTATCCGCCCTTTTACATATACCGAAACGGTGAAGCACCACACCGTACACAAAATTCAAACATTTGGCTCGCCAGTCTTTTCCAAGCCGCGCAGGTTAAGTCCTGAGAAGTATAAGCTAGCGCGCGCTGAATTTCAGCACATGTTAGATTTAGGAATTATCCGGCCTTCGTCTCAGCCCTTTCGCATCTCCACTCCACATGGTCCCTAAGACGCAGGAGGGGGCATGGAGACCCTGCGGCGATTATCGACGTTTAAACACACAAACAGTGCCTGACAAGTATCCTGTACCTAATTTGGCAGATTTTGCAATTTCTCTGCAAGGTGCAAAACTATTTACAAAAATCGATCTGAGAAAAGCATTTTATCAGATTCCTGTTGCCGAGGAAGATGTGCACAAGACTGCTATAACGACACCCTTTGGTCTTTACGAATTCTTACGAATGCCCTTCGGTCTCCGAAACGCTGCACAATCTTTCCAGAGGTTAATCGATGAAGCCCTTCGAGGTTTACACCACTCATTTGCCTACATCGATGATCTACTAATAGCAAGTGCCAACATGGACGACCACGTGCGTCACGTAACGCAAGTTTTCGAACGATTAGAGCATTTTGGATTGAAAATAAATCCTAAGTGTTTATTTGCCGTTTCGAAGCTCAATTTCCTCGGGCATGTTATTGACGAATCAGGAATCACGCCGATCCCTGAAAAGGTTACTGCAGTGAAAGAATTCCACAACCAACAACCCTTCGTCAACTCCGTCGATATCTTGGACTGATAAATTATTACCGCCAGTTCATCCCGAACTGTTCGCAAATATTAGCACCACTAACCAACCTACTCCGTGGTCAAGGGAAGAAGAACATCCCCATAACGCTCACAGACGAAGCCCTCGTTGCTTTTAACAGTTCTCGCGAAGCTCTAGCAAACTTTACAAAGTTAACATATTTGTGCGATGACAACAAAGCAACTCTGTCATTAACTACAGATGTGTCATCAGAAGCTATTGGAGCGGTTTTGCATCAGCATACCGATAAACAAACCACGCCAATTTCTTTTCTTTTCTGTCAAGCTTACTTCGACACAGAAGAAGTATAGCACCTTCTCACGTGAATTATTAGCCATATACCTCTCTATTCGACACTTTCGACACATCCTGGAGGGACGAAACTTCACAGTTTTCACTGACCACAAACCCCTAGTTTTCGCCCTCCATACTAAATCAGACAAATACAATCCTCGTGATTATAGGCAATTAGATTTCATATCGCAATTCACAACTGACATACGGCATGTGGCAGGCAGTGACAACATTGTCGCCGACACACTATCACGAGCTACGTTAAACAGTACCATTGAAGACAAACTGGACATGGAAAACATAGCAGACGAACAAGTAAGGGACATCACCCTGTTCAACTCGTTACAAGACTCGTCGCTAAAAAATAGAACAGAAACCTTTACCCTTCAGTGAAAAGTCTATCACTTGTGATACAAGTACTTCCACTCCCAGACCCTTGGTACCTGTCAGCATGAGGAGGAAAATATTCGACCATTTTCACTCAATTTCACATCCTGGTCGCAAAGCCACATCGAAAATGATTTCTGAACGCTTTGTATGGCCCAACATGAACAGCGATATTAAAAGCTGGACTCAATGCTGTGTGATTTGTCAACGTGTAAAAACACATCGTCATACCAAGTCACCGCCTGGTAATTTTCCTACGCCAGACGGACGATTTCGTCACCTGCACGTCGACTTGGTGGGTCCGTTGCCGGAAGTCCACGGACACCAGTATATTTTAACCATAATCGACAGATTTTCGAGATGGCCAGTTGCTATCCCTCTTCAATCCACGACCGCCGATTCTGTTGCTAAGGCACTACTGAGAAATTGGATCTCGTTTTTCGGATGCCCATCAGTTATAACAACAGATCGCGGCCCACAATTCAGTCCACCCTTTTAGGGAATTTATCAATCTCCTAGAGCAAAACACATTTCTACCACAGCTTACCATCCCTGTGCTAACGGCTTGGTGGAGCGTTTTCACCGTCAGCTAAAAGCCGCTTTAACTAGTTCCAACGCTAGTAATCAACAATCTTGGATAGACAACTTACCCTTGGTAATGCTGTCACTTCGATCACAAGTGAAGGAGGATCTTCAGTGCTCACCTGCCGACCTTGTCTTCGGACAGCCATTAGTTTTGCCAGGGCAATTTCTGTCTGACAGCTCCGTTTCAAAACCTTCTTCAGCCTTTATTCAATATTTGCAGAGTAGAATGTCAAATTTATCTTTTACACCTACTCGATTCCAGACCAAAGATATATTCGTCCCCGAATCTCTTAGCAAATGTAATTTTGTCTTCATTAGACAAGATGCAGTGAAAAGACCACTCACACCGAGTTATACGGGTCCATTCCGTGTTCTCGCACGACATAGCAAGTTCTACACTGTTCTACTCCCTAGCGGACGATCGAACATCTCGATAGACCGCCTGAAACCAGCATACGTAGAACAATGCACGGAACCCGACCCAAAATCTCAACCACCAACTACACCAGGTGACATACAGTACCAACCCCAAACACCTGCACCAAAACACACCAAAAAAGGTAGGAAGGTCCATTGGCCTAGTAAATACAAGCATTACATAACATATTGAAAAAAAACTGTCTTTTCATCACCTTTTTTCCAATCTTGTGGAGGGTATTGTAGTGCCACGCCTACATTTTCTCGAATTCTCATTGGTTAATAAATACATGATATTTATTATAGGACAATTTAACCATCGCAAGTAATTCGAATTTTTCTCTAAAATCACGGATTGGTCCATTTCCTGACCAATCGCGTATTTTAGTATCTTTTCTATATTTCTGGCGCTAAGCTATCCGGAGCCTACCGATCGATATAAAAGAATTTCGCTATCAACCAAAAGACCAGTTGCAGTTCAATTCTTGGAAAATACGGCACGGCGCTATATTGACATTTTAATTTTAATTATTACTCATTCGAGTAATCATACTAATTCCTGTTGATATCACTCAGGAACATTACATCTTTCTACACTGATAAAACACTGTGGAACTATTCTGTATTTAGCTAAGACTTCAATTGAACTTTGTAGTTAAATTACATTCAATTTTGTACTCAAAATTTATTAGCTAAACTTACCCTTTTTTCACGGAAAAGGGGAACAACTTTCTTTATACTATTGTTGATATTTGTATATCATTGTTAATACAATATTTTATTAATGTTCACTGAGCTTGATTTTTTTTCCTTGATGTTTAAAATTTAATGTATGGATGTTGATTATCTTGAAACACGCAGCCGCATTTAATTTGATCAACCCAACTACTAAATCCACTAAGCTATTGTCCCCCAAAAGTTTTGATCAGTTTTTGGTCGAATTACACAGGACTTATATCTCTGCTGAGAAAAGTGCAAGTAGACAATTTACACAATATGAGTCACGTTTAAAAAAAGTAAAATTTTAAGAGATATTTTTATCCATCAAAGTACTGGCAAAAAAAATACTTCAGAGCAGAGGTATTCCTAGATGTGACCTGAACTCGTACGTCAAAAATGATTATTTCGTCTTTCTTCTGTTTATGTCCCTTCAGGGCGTAGGAGATCATGGTTCTCCACCTCTTCCTGTCTCTTAGTCTTGTAGCTTTCAATAAGGTTTTTTTTTTTGTCATTTCTCCAAGACTCCGTTCTGCGATCCACTTGCTTAAGGACGTTATGTTACGCGTTGATTTCCCTTGTCCCTCTTTCCCTTTATCCGCCCTGTGAGTATCAGATTTTCCAAGCCCTTCTTTCTTATTACATGTCCCAGAAATTTCAGCTACAGATAGAAAAAAAAGTCAAACCCAGGCCTGTCGCCAGATATATATCCGGTTTCCCAGGATGTGACACAGGGTCGTTTTACGTGTAGAGTGTCATACATTTAAAAATGTAGCTTAGATTTGGCACAAGGCCTAAAGTGTGGGGCACCCAGTGAGGATCGAACTCACTACTCAGTTGAAATGGTTCTAAGCTTGCTAACCATTTTCATTTACAACACGTGCATGGGCCAAGGACAAAAATTGTTTCGCCCAGTCCTTGCGACTGTGCTGTTTCTTATTTTATTTTCCACACACACATACACACAATAAAAATTAATTCACACCACGTGTATCAAAAAATACAATTGCAAAGGGAATTCATTCCTTACCATGCTCTGTGGGGTCAAAATCAGGACAGCGCACCCAAAAGTTCGGACGTAGTGAAAAGCACACCACGTGGTCAAAAATAGGATTTATTGACCAATCAGGACTCGACATAAGAAAGCCATTTCTTAATCTCCCGGAGCCTCATCATTCTTATATAAGGAAAGTAGAAACTCTCATCAGAAGGGAGAGAACAGCGACAAGCTGACATCAAAGCGACACGGACAGTTTCGAGCACGCACACATCGAGAGGATTCACACAACAGGCAATATCACGTATCAGTGAACATTCTTTCACCCTCTCCTTCTCTCATCTCGCTCGCTACACATAGTCCTACCTTTCCCTCTCACATTCCCAGTTCCTTTCTTTTCTTTTTCTTCCTCAGCTTTACGGACAATTTCATTTCTGTACAAGGAAAAAATAATTCTTTACAAAAATAAACAAAAGTTTATTTTACTTTATTTATAGTGTATTTTCTTTTTATTATTTGTTTGAGGGACTTCTTTGCACCCTCTACAAATTGGTGACCGACGTGAAACACTACAAAAAAAAAAAACAAACAAAGCGAAGAGGAAGGACACAATGGAATCACAATCTTCGGAAACCCCTCTCGCCACACTATCGTTGAATATCCTGGCTTTCAACACGACTAACACTAAGTCCTGGTTCGTTCAAATCCAGGCATTATTTGATGCGAAGCGAATCACCTCCCAGAGAACCCGGTATTGTTACTTAGTGGAAAAACTGCCAGCAGACATCGTCGAGGAAGTAATGGATTTACTGGAAAATGTCCCGGATGACAACCCGTACGATAGACTCAAGGAAGCAATTTTAAAACGGACCGGTGCCTCGAACGAAGCCATGCTACGCAACCTTTTCACTCAGGTTGAATTAGGAGACCGCACCCCATCGCAGTTATTGAGGCACATGCGAACCTTACTGGGTGACAACAAAATGTCCGAGAACATTATGCGGAGCTTATGGCTGGACAAGTTACCCACTACAACAACACAAATCCTCGCATCCATGACGGAGGAAACGCAGACAGAAAAACTCGCGGACATTGCAGATCGTATCCATGAAAGTTTTCAAAGCCGCAGGGTAAACTCTATCCATCCACAACCAGCCCAACAAAGAGACAGGGAATTTAACGACCTCAAGTCTACTGTAGAAAGGTTGTCTATACAATTACAAGTCTTACTGCAAAAAGACCGACAGTACCGCCGCGATAAATGTCCAGGCTACAGAAAGCGAAGTTTCAGCAGAGGCCGGACTGACAACCGCAATCGAAAAGATGAAATTTGTTACTACCACAAAAGGTTTGGTCCTGAGGCGAGACGTTGTACACATCCTTGTTCTTTCAACAACGCGAATTCGGGAAACGAAAATTCCAGCCAGTAGAGACGACGGCTGTTGCTGGATTTTTAACAAAAGGTCGTCTGTTTTATATCCGCGACAAAATTAATGGATATAACTTTTTAATAGACACCGGAGCTGAAATAAGCGTGATACCACCAACACAAAATCAGGAGACTATGCCACAGTCTTATCATCTTCAAGCAGCTAACGGTACCAAAATACCAACTTACGGAGAGAAATCGCTCAATATCAATCTCGGCATGCGACGGAATTTTTTCTGGAATTTTACCATAGCCAGTGTAACAACACCTATATTGGGGCAGATTTTTAGCCAGATTCAACCTGTCTGTCGACATGACTAATCGCACACTGGTGGATAATCAAACCAAGATTTCAGTAAGAGGACTCACCTCGAAATACCAGTCTACTGGAATCAGTTCTGCCTCACCCGAGGACCAGTACATCCGTCAGCTACTAAAAAATATCCACAACTCTCCCAGCCATTTAAAAACACAGACACCATAAAACATAATGCCAAGCACCACATCAAGACAACTGGACAACCTGTCTATGCCACCCCAGACGATTGAAACCGGACAAGTATAAGATTGCGAAAACGAGTTTCAACATTTATTACAACAAGGGATCATCCGACCCTCGAAAAGTGCTTGGTCTTCACCGCTACACATGGTGCAAAAGTCCGACGCTACAACATGGCGTCCTTGTGGCGATTTTAGAAGATTAAATGCTAAAACGGTCCCGGATAGATACTCTATCCCACATATCCACAATTTCGTCATCGGTCTACAAGGCGCCACCATATTTTCCAAATTGGATCTTGTAAAGGCGTACTACCAAGTTCCAGTGGCAGAAGAGGACATTCATAAAACTGCACTGACCACACCATTTGGCCTTTACGAGTTCGTAAGGATGCCTTTCGGGCTTAGGGACGCCTGTCAAACCTTCCAGAGGTTAATAGACGAAGTTTTTAGAGGTCTGCCATTTATATTTGCATATGTGGATGACGTCTTAATCGCCAGCAGAAACCTCGACGAGCACAGACAGCACTTAGAGCAAACATTTGAAAGAATATCACATTACGGTCTGAAAATAAATACAGAGAAATGCATTTTTCAGCCAACCAAAGGTTAATTTCCTCGGACACTTAATTGACAAGGACGGAATATCTCCACTACCTGAGAAAGTAAGTGCAATTTCAAATTTCCCACAACCAACATCAGTCAGACAAGTACGCAGATTCATAGGCGTGATTAACTATTACAGACGATTTTTACCTAACTGTTCTACCTTACTTGCACCGTTAACAGATTTGTTACAAAACAAAACAAAGAACCAACAGTTAAAGTTAGAAGGGCCTAGCCTAGAAGCCTTCAAACAAGCTAAAACTGCTTTAGCCAACTTTACAAAACTAAACTACGTAACGGACAGTGAGGACACAAAACTCACGCTTACAACAGATGCATCTGAAATAGCTGTAGGAGCAGTCATACACCAAATTGCTAACAACACAATGACGCCTATATTTTTTTTTCTGCTAAGCTAAGCAAGACACAGACGAAATACAGCACCTTTTCAAGGGAGCTTCTAGCAATTTACCTTACCAATTAAACATTTTAAACATTTGCTGGAAGGAAGAAATTTTTGCATTTACACAGATCACAAACCATTAGCATATGCACTACATACACATGTAGATAAATATGGTCCACGAGAAATCAGACATCTCGATTATATCGCCCAGTTCTCCACAGACATCCGATATATTAAGGGACAAGAGAACATTATAGCAGACGCATTATCTCGATCTACAATAGCCTGTTTAAATTCCAGTTCTTTAAGTATGGAATTAATCGCACAAGAGCAGAAAAAAGATGAAACTCTTCCAGTTGTACAACAAAAAACATCCTTACAACTGAAAGAAATGCCGATACCATTTGGTACAACAAAATTTATTGTGATGTATCACAAACACATCCGCGTCCATATATACCACCGAACATCAGACGACTAGTTTTTCAACATTTTCACAATTTATCTCATCCAGGAAAAAGAGCCACTGTAAAATTAATAGCAGAACGCTTTGTTTGGCCCAATATGAACACGGACATTCGCAATTGGACTAAAACTTGTATACCTTGCCAAAAGAACAAAATCCACAGACACACGAAATCACCACTTGGCACTTTTAGCATACCTGATGCTAGATTCACCAACATTCATGTCGACTTAGTAGGACCTTTACCCACCTCAAAAGGACATACACATATTCTTACTATAGTTGACAGATTTAGCAGATGGCCTACAGCCATAGCAGTCAAAAGACACTTCAGCTGCAAAAATAGCCAGAGTTATACTGCAGGACTGGATAGCAATTTTGGAGTACCTTCAGTAGTAACAACAGATAGAGGTTCACAATTCCAATCAACACTTTTTTGCCGAATTTACCCAATTGTTAGGAACGAATCACATCAAAACAACCGCCTATCACCCTTGTGCAAATGGGATGGTTGAAAGATTCCACAGGCAGTTAAAAGCTTCTCTAGCTATGAATTTAAATAATGCGGACTGGACAGACAATTTACCGCTAATTCTTTTAGCGATAAGAAACACGGTGAAAGAAGATTTGCAAAGCACACCTGCAGAGGTAGTTTTCGGATCAGCATTAACATTACCTGGACAGTATTTTAATCACAAGACAGACATTTCACCTACAACAACGTTTGTAACCGAATTAAAACATAAAATGTCTCTTCTCAACTTTGCACCAACCAGGAAAACAGAAACAAACTTACATCCCAAACGATCTTCACACCTGCAAATATATATTTATCAGAAATGACGCAGTTAAGAAACCACTCTGTCCAAATTATTCAGGACCATATCAAGTTCTGGACAGGCATGAAAAATATTTTACTGTTATGAGAAAAGAAAAGAAAGATAATATCGCTATTGATCGCATCAAACCAGCGTACATCGACGAACAACCTCATACAATACCTCCACAAACACATATTCACACAGAAAATGAGGAAGCAAAAAAACAAAATACTGACATCACACCTACAACGAAAACTGGTAGAAAAGTCCACTGGCCGAAACATTTTAAAGAATATATCACATATTGAAAAACATATGTATCTTTCATATATTTTCCAATCTGGGGGGGAGTATTGTGCTGTTTCTTATTTTATTTTCCACACACACATACACACAATAAAAATTAATTCACACCACGTGTATCAAAAAATACAATTGCGCGGGAATTCATTCCTTACCATGCTCTGTGGGGTCAAAATCAAGGACGGCGCACCCAAAAGTTCGGACGTAGTGAAAAGCACACCACGTGGTCAAAAATAGGATTTATTGACCAATCAGGACTCGACATAAGAAAGCCATTTCTTAATCTCCCCGGAGCCTCATCATTCTTATATAAGGAAAGTAGAAACTCTCATCAGAAGGGAGAGAGAACAGCGACAAGCTGACATCAAAGCGACACGGACAGTTTCGAGCACGCACACATCGAGAGGATTCACACAACAGGCAATATCACGTATCAGTGAACATTCTTTCACCCTCTCCTTCTCTCATCTCGCTCGCTACACATAGTCCTACCTTTCCCTCTCACATTCCCAGTTCCTTTCTTTCTCTTTTTCTTCCTCAGCTTTACGGACAATTTCATTTCTGTACAAGGAAAAAAATAATTCTTTACAAAAATAAACAAAAGTTTATTTTACTTTATTTGTAGTGTATTTTCTTTTTATTATTTGTTTGAGGGACTTCTTTGCACCCTCTACACGACCACTGGCATCGATATTTACAATATTGACCCCTGCTTTCTTATTGTAATGAGGAGAGTGCTGCTGCATGGTTGGAATTCCCGCGGATGACAAGTTCTCCCATCTAAAATAAGGAGAGAAACGTAACTCCATTTACTGCACAGTAGCAATAACCACGCCTCCGAAAATCCTGGGGGAGCTGCGAGTAAAGATTTGCACATTAAGATTAGTTCAAAGACTGGCTCCATCTTAGAAAATCGAGATCCTTTTAGTTAGCTGAGCTCGAACACAGACCGTTTTTAACTGATGAGAATATAAAATATTAGTTAAGTTTTACTTGACCATATGCAACTGAAACTGTTACTGGGGAAGGCTACTGCATAAAATGTTGGTATTTTAAATTTAATTTTTAATGATTTTTTGATAAAAAGTCTAGAATTGAGACCAAACTTTAAATTTTCTAATTTTACTCAAATAACGTGTCATAAATCTATAATTTAATTTTGAAAGAATTTTAAAACCGATAAATTTGTTTGTTTACAAATTAAGAAAATGGGCGCTTTTAAAAAATTAAAAAAATCGAACAATTATTTGACATTCCAATCTACAGTGTAACCCGGATATAAGAGAGTTGTCGGGACCGGAGAAGTTTCTTATATCCAGGTTTATATCAGGTTTGGTCTATTTTGTTTAAGTATGGCTCTAATTTGGGATCAGATAAAATCTCTTATATCCGGGGTTTCTCTTATATCCGGCTCTCTTATATCCGGGTCAC
>CAHIKZ030005113.1:0-2500 GCA_903632075.3 Acanthosepion pharaonis
GGTCCCAGATATGGGCAAAGAGTGAACCTCCAAGCAAAAAAATCAACAGTACATTTTTTTTTATAGTAAAATGACTAACAATACACTTTTATTGGAAAATCGTAATCAATATAACCATTAAGATGGATACGGATACATTATTATAGTAAATTTACAAGCCATACTTTTAAAAAGAAATTTTCCAACAATACATTTTTAGTGAAATTACCAATTAAAAATACCAACAATACATTTTATGATCTGTAAAATATATATCTAAAAAACATATGTTTACCCTGAAAATATAACATTATGTACAAAATATTTAGATTTCGGCATGAAATAACCCATAGAGGTGTTGATATGCCACTAAATAACAACAGCTGATAGCGTATATACTCTGATGCATACACGTAGCAACACAAGAAATGATGCTTTGATTTTTGGCAAAGTGTCAGTAAACCAGACAAAAATATGGTATAAATTTAAGAGAATATAACTTTTTAACCCAAACTCTATAAAAAGTAGGATTTTGGTATGTTAATCTATATAATATAAGATTTTCCAGTGAAACCAACCATGATAACATCAAAACTTATTCCAGATTTATACTTATTCTCGAATTCTGGTTAGAGGACGAACAAGCACTTCCTTGTTTACCGCCTCCACTGTTTTGCCCCTGGGAAAGACAACTAAGAATCAACTGATGCTTGAAAAAGGTATTTATTTGCGTCTCGACAAACAACGTAAAAAGGACTGAAAGGACAAAAGAAATTCTTCACTTTGCATTGGCTAACACAATGAATGGCTGGAGTAGAATAGAAATTCAAAGATGGCCGACGTGTCCCAAACCTCCTTGTGTACCGTCTCACCAGAATTCGACAGCAGGTACAAGTCCTGCCAAGCCTCTTTTCGCGGCAAGTGTACAGCAACTATGGTTTTGTTTTTCCCTCCAAAATATGGCTGTTATCACGTGACCGGTGCAGATTGAATTATGAGATCGCTATCAGTACTTAATCCCCTTGCACGAGCCCCATAACGACTACAATATGCTACAACTAATCTGAATGTAGACAGTCTCGGAATTTCCGAACTGATATTTGACCTTACGATAAATAATCATCAAGTTGTGATCGTTTGAACTTTGTCAAAACCTACACATTTACCATGAATGTATTTCTAAAAAAAGAGAGGCAACCTTACGGCGGTGTGTAAGTGACTGAAGCCGAACCGCCAGATTTTGGAAGCGTTAAAATTGGCAAGTCATCTTTTGCCCCAGTTAACGACATCTAACTTTGTTTTAACTCCAAGTATTTATCAAGTTATGATCGTTTGAAGTCAGAAATCCCACATATTGAATCATCCATTGTTAGATGATCAGTTATAGAGGGTTGCTTTTTTTTTTGCCTTGGAAAGTTATTGAAATTTTGCTCAGATGTATGTTATAAAATAATGTCAACAAAAATGCCTGAGACAAAATTCATTCTCCATTTTTAGTTTAAGTTCCCGAATAATAAAATACTTAAAATCTGCAAAATGTAGGAAAATTCTTCTCAGGAAGATGATTTTTTTTTCAGTTTCACATCAAAACCTACTGAATTTTACCCAAAAGGTAAGACCTACCTGATAATTGACAAGAAGTCATTGCAAATAATGAAGAAGATATTATTAAATAAAATGTAATTGCACTTAATGTTTTAAAGAGTAAAATAGATAAGCAAAACGGAAATTATCTCTGACTCAACCAAATATGTCTACCCCAAATCCACAGAAGGCTTACGTGCAGAGATTTGGCATTTTTGGAATAATCTCCAAGGGATCTTGGCTATATTTAGTTTGAAAGTCGACAGACTGAGGATTTCAGAAATGGTTTAATTCTACTTATTTGTCAAGTAATGATTGTTTGAAGTTAAATCAAATCTAGCTCTGGTTTAATTATCTACTTTTCAATGATCAGTTCTGGAGAGCTGCTTTTTCTGTTATTTAGGAAAGCCATTGAAACCTTGTTCAAATGAATTTTATAAACGAGAAACAGTTTTAAATTGACACACTAAAAAAATACCTACATCATTTAAATTATACAACTCGACAACAAAAAATTCAGCCAAATTAACACATTTTTTATTATATTTTGTCTTAATTTTTCTCTCCAACCACCAAAATTCGAACCTCCCTAATATCATCTGTTCCCAACTAATTATTTACGTAGAAAACAAAACTATTTACTCATGTCTTAGTAGCTAGTCTGACAGACTCGACAAATTAAATCTATCAGTTCCTCTATAAAAGATCTCCAATTAGTGGTTAAGTGGGGGTGGGGAACCTTGTAAGTTTTAATGCCTCCAAAACAAAAAACTGCTTTCATTTAATCACCAGAGGTAGCCTTTTCTGTCTACCATCAGCATCACTGATGCTTAACTCCAGGAGAATAATATTTTGCATCTTCATGGCCTCATGATTTTGGAACAAGATATCTCTGCTATATTTACTTAGAAAGTCAACAATCTCAGTATTTCAGAAA
>CAHIKZ030005113.1:12500-14461 GCA_903632075.3 Acanthosepion pharaonis
AGCGAAAGATGCCCATTGAAGATTTTTGAAGGACAGAACTCATTTTTTGCTGGAAATCTCACCTTTGCGTTATTTCTACAGTCGTCAGTTCACAGGTTAATGTAAAGGGGCCGCCATATCCTGTTCCCTTTTACTTTTTCTTTCGGGACTTGTGATAGTTAACTTATGCTGCCAAATAGATCGTAATTCAGAAACACGATATATTTTTTAACAACCTATGTGATGAACACCGAAACTGAACGTGCATTGGAATAGCGAAACTGCCTCCCAAAAACTAAGCAAAGTATTAAGAAACAGGAAAATGTCGTTAGAAACAAAGAAACGAATACTGGACTGTTCCGTAATATCGGCTGTCTCATATGGCAGTGAATGCTAGATAATCACCTCATAGATGAAGAGACTTAAGGCAACAGAAATGTGGTTCTACAGAAGGATACTGAGAATAACAGAGATTCAATATAGTGATTTTCCAAACGTAGTTTAGATGTGGCACAAGGCCGAAAGTGGGCGGCATCCAGTGAGGATCGAACTCACTAGTCAATCATAATTGTTTTAGCGCGACAAGCTTGCTAACCGTTACACTGCCATAGACTCAATGAAAAAGAGACTATTAAAATTTCTAGGACACATAAAGAGGAAAAAGGGCTGGGAAAATTTAGTCACAGGACGTTGAAAGAAGGGACACAAACTCAAGACACGGTGGCGTAATGGATAGCAGCTCGGATTGGGGAATAGGAGAGCCGAGATCAATTTCTAATTCGAGTTCCTTACTTTACGTTCAAATAAAATGAGTGGAAAAGTATGAATAGATCCCCCACCTCTAACTATGGTTAAATAGCAAGAGTGATTGGGTGCGACATTGTTAGGTGGTAAGCGCTCTAGGAGAAGGGCACTCTGAATTCAAAACCTAAGTGATCGGTGACTAAACCGGTTAAGGATCTGGTGTGGAGGATAGTGAAACCCCAACAGGACACACACATAAAACAAGATCTTTTAAAGGGCGGAGGAACTCAGCATCATCATCATTATCTACCACGGACTCAGAATTCACCAACCCGCAATTGGCCAAGCGTGGTAAGTAGGAAGGCATCCCTGAAGACATGGTCAATTAGGGGAGTGGTTCCTCCATGAGGAGTAAGTAGACTCTGGATTTGAATTTAGATGAACTCAATGGAGGCACGGTGGAGTAATGGATAGCGGCTCGGATTGAGGAATCGGAAAACCGGGTCTGAATTTCAGTCGGATCCATTATTCCTTACGTGCTAATACCCTTTTGGAAAGGTAGTATGAATGCAACACTTCTACCCCCCCACTCCCTAGGAGAACAGACTGGATTCTATAGCCTTGGTTGGCAATCAGTCTAGAAGAAGATAAACCGGCCTGGAGAGGTTTGACCTCTGTCAGGCTTCTTTCCTAAGAAATAACAGTTCTACTGCGACTACAGTACATGTGGTGTCCCTACGATCCTTAATGTACAAATCGGAGGTATCGGAGAACCGGGTTCGAATTCCAGTCGAATCAATTACATTCACTTACAGGCTAATACCCTTGGGAAAAGTATGAATGCAAGTCTTCTCTCCGCACCCAGCTATGGTTAATTAGAGAACAGACTAGGTTCCATAGCCTGGGTGGCAACCTAAGAATCAACTCTCAAAAATATTTCGGTTGAAGTCTACATGACCTTCATGACCCTAATGACCTTCATGACCTCGTCCTTCCTTATCGCTGGTTTCTTCATTTTCATCCGAATGACACTTTGCACATAATTGTTTATTTATAGCATTTTCTTTATTTTTGTTATCCATTCCCATCTTTATAAAAAATGTCGTTACCACTGAACAATTAAAAGACGCATAGATAAAAACAAACGCCAACAAACGTTATGAAGACGAAAGATGCGAATCAATCCAGATTTAACCTATGAATTTCGAATCCAAATGAAATAAAATCGAATGTTTAGT
>CAHIKZ030005114.1:0-65000 GCA_903632075.3 Acanthosepion pharaonis
ATGAAATATAAATTTTTTATATACCAGATTAATATTAAGAAAATTAATGACAAAGTGGGAAAAATGTTATTGTCTGATGCATTTGGTCGTTTTGGATTTCCTCAGGTGAAGGTGATAATTATATTTGATATAAATATGCCTGAAAGAGAGGGGATTCTGAAATTTTAATCTTTTAAAATAATTTCTTTTTTAATGTATTTGTTTATATAGTCGAGCCAATTTCATTTAGTTTCTTTTTGTTTATATTTTTATTACGTTTGTTATCAAGCATCTCACATTGTGATAATAGAAAATCTGCAAATAAATTTTTCCACTTTCTCATTAATTTGCTTTATATATATATATATATATATATATATATATATATATATATGTATGAAGAAAAATATACGGAAAAAACAAACAAAAATCCTAATATGCAATTATGCTGTTTTAATGTTAATATAATGTCAATATCGGACGTTTCGGTCTAGTAGACCGTCTTCAGGACATATTCATAAAACATAACATTAGACTATATTTAATTCGACATGAAAAGACGATGGACATAAAAGTAAGACTAATCAAAACAGACAACTGAAATTTTTCAAGATCTGTTCCGTTTCAATATGATCACGTTGGCATCACGTGGGTGATGTTAGAAAACGTATTCCTAAAATATAGTATTTTGAATGAAAAATGAAAAGAATTTTATTTAATCTAAAACTTATATGTATGTTTTTGTCATTAATCTTGCTAGAAAAGGGGAAATATTAAAGAAGCCAGGTCTAGTATTCACTGTGCGTGAGATAGATATTATGCCTGCCTCATAAATCCGCCTAAGATTTTTATTATGAATATATTTTTAAATCTTCACAGAATCAAAATTGAAATTATGATCAGATTTAGTTGTGTGTACAACTAAAGCATAGTTTAAATTACCGAGGCGAATATCTCATTTATGTTTGAAAACATGAGATTTTACGGACCTACATGTTTCACCCACATATTTTAAGTCACAGTTGTTGCATTTGGTAGATGCAAGTATCGGATGCAATATGTTGGTTGCTGGTGTTATTTAATAAACTACGGATAGTTCTAGTAGGTAATATATATATATATATATAAGCAATGAGTATATATATATATATATATATAAGCAATCCCAAACTAAAATAATTTAAATTTTAACTTGCATAAAAATTTCAAGAACATCTTTTACTCATTTTTGTTTAATAGACATTAAATTATGTCACTTAGTGTCTTCCATAACTTACCTCGACTTTTCAGTTAACCTGATGAATATTTATGAGCATTGCTTAAATTTAATTTAGAATAGTGAACATTTTTGTTTTCGTCTTTAAAGATTTGTTACAAAATAAAATGCTTGCATTTGCCTTTATAAAGTCCCTCAGAGGATAAAACATGTCGGCTAAGATAAGTTTTCCTTTTGTCTTTGTTCCTATTGTCCTTTTACTAATATATTCTATCTGAAATTTTATGTATGTTTGTATGTCTGAGAGAGAAAGATATAAGCTATAAGATTTTATTTGCACTTTAGCCATAAGAGTGAAATTTTAAAGAATTTCTTGATGTAGCAAATTGGACAAATGAAACACAGGAACATTAAGAACCCCTAATATATATAGGAGGAGTCACGGTGGAATAATGAATAGTGGCTTGGATTGAGAAATCGGAGAGCCGAGTTCAAATTCCAGTTGAATCCATTACATTCACTTATGTGCTAATACCCTTGGGAAAGGTATAAATCCTCCTCTTCCCCACCAGCTATGGGTAAATAGCAGGACAGACCAGGATCTATAGCCTTGGATGGCAACTGGTCTACTGTAGAAAGAAATGGCAACCTACTGCGGGGAAAAATCTACCTCGTCAGTCATGTAACGAAACACACATTATTGCCTAAGTGTGTATCTTGCATGGCACATCACTGACTGAATATATATAGGGCAATAATGAATGTGGTCTTTTAAATACAGTAGAATTTCAGTTCACAAATTTAATTCATTCTTGAAGGCCATTCGTAACCTGAAATGTTTGTAAACCAAAATTATTTTTCTAATAGGAATCAATGTCGAGAAAAAAAAATCACAGTACAATAAAATTGGAAAAGAAAAGCACAGCAGAAGATATGAATGTATACAACATGGTGGGTGACACAGAAATTATTCCATTTGGGTTAACTCAGTTCGGCATTGTTGTTTGAGAACTGAAATTTTGTTTGATGACCGAGGCATTTTCATCTCAGATTTTCTGTTCGAAAACCGATTTGTTCAATACGTATTTTGAATTCTGATTCCTTAGATTAAATAAATTTGATGGTGTTTGTTATGTATGATCACATTGCGGTATGGAAGGAAAGAGTAGAAATTATACTTTCTTTCATTATAATTCAACTAATTGGACTAACTTACCTGTAATATGTAAATATAATATCAATATTTATGAAATTCTGCGGCTGCATCGGTTCTGTTGAATTTTGTTGTCATATATAAAAAAGAATTCTGTTTTTAAAATCTTTGTTGTTTATTTCAGTATTTTGAAAAATGTTTTTTTTTCTAGAAGTCCTTGATTATAACTCATGAAATAAAACAATTCAATGATTTGAGCCCCAAAATTTTGGGGTTTATTGATAAAGAATTAAATCAATTTGAAAAAAAAGATCATATATATATTGAAATGGTGAATGTATGTATTACTTACTGTGTAGTATAGTTATTTTATAGTCTGACATAAGGCCACAAAAATGGAGTACTACATGACAATCAAATTAATTATTCTAATTAGTCTCAGAGTTAAAACTCACTAGTTTACTTACTAACAATAAAGTGATAGCAAGATCTGCATATTTTATGCTACTAATGTCTAAAGGACACTACTTAAATATAAAACTGTACATATAACACTTTAGGAAGTCAGGGATCATTTTGATAAAGTTTATATTAAGAACAGGGTCTACTAATCCTGCCACAAAAATGATTACAAATGTTGTGGGTAGAGGAAAGTCTAATGAATTTTCCCTGTTTTATTACAAGTAGACCAATTAATTTAATTTGTGTCCTTCAGACATAGCGTAAAATATGCAGATCTTGCCATCATGTTAGTAAGTGGTTTATGAGATGTGGCTGCTGGTCTTAATGCTGATTGTTAATTCCTTGCTTTTGCCTCCTATAGATGTTGGAGGCATCTGAGATCAAATGTTTAATGCCATTGTGACAGCATACTCTCTGCTCTTTTTGGTCTAGGGCCATCTTCTCAAAGGTATTATGTGGCACCCCAACAGCTTCAAGATTGCTCTTCTGTTTGTCTTTGCACCTGAACCATTGTCTGCCTACCTTACTTTTGCTGCCATGTACACAGCTGTACATGAGGACTTTTGGTATTTGATTGTCAGTCAGTCTGATGATGTAAAATTTGCAAATTTAGAATGTCTGACGCTCAACTTCTCGAGAACACCTCTCTGTGGTTGCTCGGTCTCACATTGGCTCCCTGTGCCGTGCCAGGAAATTTTTCTCCCCGGAATCAATCTTTCAGATCTACAAATCAACAATTCGCCCTTACATGGAGTATTGCTGCCATATATGGTCTGGACCCCCTTCTGTTTGCCTCGATGTTCTTGATAAGCTCCAGAGCTGGATATGCAATGTAATTGGCCCTGATCTGGCATCTCGTCTACAGTCGCTCTCTCACAGACGTGCCATCGCCTCTCTCTGTCTTTTTTACAAATACTTTCATGGTAATTGCTCTGAGGAGCTGCAGGCACTGGTTCCCAGACTTCATGAATTCAAGCGCCTTACAACCTTACAAGGCTGGCATCCCGCTTTCACCCTTTCGCTGTTAAAACTATTAAATGTAGCCATCTCTTCTACTCCAATAGCTTCATATCTCGCACCTCTCACCTGTGGAACTCCCTTCCCTATTCCAGTTTCCCTGAGAGCTATAATCTCCAACTATTCAAATGTAATGTTAATTGACATCTCCAGTTGTGTAGATCTATCCACTGTCCTTCTCCTCATCCTTTCCTCTATCACTCCTATCTGATCTTGCTCCAAATCTTCTGTAACCCCTTGCATCCTAGTGGATTCCCACCTTGCTTGGAGTGAAATGATTAAAAAAAAAATTGAGACTGCATCAGAAAAGTCTTGATGTCTACAATTTTGCACTTTGCAAACAGATCAGCATTCATGATCTTTGAGTCTATATTCACAGATTTAACAAAGTCAGCCCTTGTGGAAATCATCGAACTGATTTACATGTGGGTGATATGGAGTCAAAGACTCATATGTATATAAAAGTGAATTGAGGTGAACAGCTTTGTAGACTCTCATTTTTGTTTCTAATTTAATCCCTCTTTTATTTCAAAGATGAGTTTACCAAATGCTTTAGAGGCTTTGGCTTTTCCATTAACAATTTAATTAAGGGAAGCCTAAAAGTTCATTTTTCTTCATAGGTAAGTGAAAGACTTCATATATTTGAGGCTTTTTTCCCTTTATTTTGATAGGGATGAAAAGGAACTGATGCACTGAGAGTTTCTGATTAATACCTTTTATCTGCTTTGCTGAGGGTGGGGGTAGTGATTTCATGCTAATGATAAGCCCAAAAGCTTTGCTTGCTATGGAAAACCAATTTACAAGTTCCTGAGTCTGGGTGTTGACCTCAGTGTCCACTTGTATATTTACATGCACTTCATCTCTGATATTGAGTACTTTAACCCGCATATCATCTGCATCCTGGGTAAGATGTTAAACTACGTCCAGCAGCAAGGCCTCTGATCAGGAGGTTTTGAGGAGCATGGAACCACCTCTTAATTGCTGGTGTTCCCAGGTCCACCCTGACCCGGGGTAGTAGCACCTGTTAGGGTCCCAGCTATGGGCAAATAGTTAACTATTACCAGCAATAGTTTTTTGAAAAAAATTATTACCAGCAATACAATTTTGAAGGAAATATATTACCAGAAACAGATTTTTGACAAAACAAAATATTACCAGCAATAAAAAATTTTGTTGGCATTAAATGACCCATTGAGGTTGATATGCCATAAAGCAAAATAAACCAAAGAATACATATTCTATTCATACGAATCTATCCTAAAAATGTTGTCAGCATTAAGTAACACATTGTGGTTGATATGCCGTAAAACAAAATAAACCAAACCATAAATATCAGCCAGCTATGTGTCATGCATGATACACGCTTAGGTGATCATGTATCTTTCAATAAATGACTGATGAGGCAGATTTTTCCTGCAGTAGGTTGCCATTTCTTTCTGCAGTAGACCAGTTTCCATCCAAGGCTATAGAACCCGGTTTGTTCTGCTATTCATCCACAGCTGGGGGAATAGAGGAGGGTTCATGCCTTTCCTAAGGGTATTAGCACATAAGTGAATGTAATGTATTCAACTGGAATTCGAACCCTGCTCTCTGATTCTTCACTCCATGCCAATTTCCATTACTCCACCAGGCCTTCTCAACCCATAAATATACCAAACCTTAAAACCATATTTTAATCATATATATAAAATGATAAATTAAAAAAAACACCTTAAAAATCCATTTTGGTTATAATTTATTTCATGAATATTGTTAAATTCATCTCTTCAGACTGAATATTTTTAAGAAATTTCTTAAAAATATTTGGTCTGAAGAGATGAATATAACAATATTCATGAAATAAATTAATAACTCATATGGATTTTTAAGGTGTTTTCTGAATTTATGATATTGTCTGTAACTTACATTGAGCTATCATTGATTAAAATCCTCTTTGAATAATCCTACCAATTATAAATTGGTATATATATATATATATATATATATATATATATATATATATATATATATATATATATATCTTTTATTTTAAGATACTACATCAAAAACATGTCAAAAATCACTACACAATTGCAGTTGTCTTTCAAGGCATCTCATCAGGTGATTGCAAATTACTGGTGTATGAATGATTTATTTAGATTTATATATATATATATATATATATATATATATATATACACACACACATGTTGTGTGTGTATGTCATCACAAAATGTAACCTTTCTAGTTACATCTTTAGTGTATTAGACATCCGACAACATTCATATTTCTCTTACTTAAACCGTCTTTGACTCACGTCTCTAAAACTTCTCTCTGTTAAGTTTTAATTCCGCATCTTCTCTTGTCTGTTACCCCTCTCTATAGCTCTAACATTCGTCCCACACTCTCATACTTACACACTCTCTAAATTTTATTTTTTATTTCTGGAGTTGTTTTTTCTGTTTTCTTTTTGAATTTGTAGGTCTGATGAATTGGATCATATTTATGATTCCAATGGAATAAATTATGGCCATGGAATATTAGTGTTTAAGCCTTTTTTTATATATATATATATATATATATATATATATATATATGTGTGTGTGTTTTAAACAATAAAAAAATATTAAAAATTAAAATTTTCAGGCAAAACTGGGTTGTATATTAATATTTTTTTGTTTTATTATTTCAATATGGATTCTTTGACTAGTTTTGGCCAGTATCCTTAGTGCCACCAGGAAAAACAAAGCCCTGCTTGTTAATAGCAGTGAACTACATAAGGAGTGGTGTATATATATATATATATATATATATATATATATAAACAAATGTTTGAGGTACAAAATTTATAAATAGTTTTAAAAATTAGGAAACCATTGATTTTAATATTAAAGTCTTATGAGAGCCTTTCAGCCAACATCTCATCAGGAGACAATCGTTGGATCAGCGAAATGAATAATAGCGATATTGAAGAGCAAAAGAAACTCACTAAAATAACGAACAAGTATATATACTTGTAACGAGGAAGGCTTATCGTGTAAATAAATAGCGAGGGACAGTTAAAATAAAATATCCCCAACAGATTTGCAAACCTTATAAATTCTTTCTGCCGGCAGAGAGAAGGGAACTAAATCCTATACAGACCGATTCCAAAATCACCAAATGATTATTGGAATCGGCTGTAATTAATTCTAAACCTCTTTTTTTTACAATTCTCAACTAAATGTTGAGCTATATTCTCATGGGGGAAATAAAGTCCAGTAAAGGCCATTTAAATAAATGCTTAGTAATAAACCACCACACTGGCTATCTATCTCAACAAAACAAAAGGTTGTAGGCAGACAATTGTTTTCACCCTTTCCATAGTGAAAGACAACTATCCCTATTGTGTAAGGAGTTATTGATGAAACATTATAAGTAAGAAAACTCAATGAATTTATTCCCTAAAAATCCACGGGGCCTTCTAAATGTCCGGTTTATTTGAAGATTCCTGGATTTGGGATAGTGGTCAGGGTTTAATAAATGCAGGTTAAAATTCGTTGGTTTTTCCAAAGTTTTTCCCATCAGCTTTTTTAAAGGATTTTCAAACTAGGGTCAAAATCTGTTTAAATCTTTGAAAGGATGTACATTTTACATCAAATTGAGTAATTTAGTATATGAATTTAATAGTTTTTGTTTATCAAATGTGGAATTGAATGCCAACCTGCATTTGGAAACTAGAATTAATCAGAATTAAAAGTGAGTTTCCAAAACGGCTCTGGTAAGATAGATAGAATATGCTATCTTCCCCCATGAATATGGAATCATTGCTATTGCTCAACATTTAGTTGAGAATATAGCTTGTAATAAGTTGTATAAAAAAAGAGTGGTTTAGAATCAAATACAGCCGATTCCAATAATCATTTGAAGATTTTGGAATCGGTCTGTATAGGATTTAGAAAACCTTTCTCTGCCGCAGAAAGAATTTATAAGGTAATCTAAATCTGTTGGGGATATTTTATTTTAACTGTCTTCCATTTATTTACACGATAAACCTTCCTCGTTACAAGTATATATACTTGTTCGTTATTTTAGTGTGTTTCCTTTTTTGCTCTTCAATATCGCTATTATTCAGAGGCCTGATCCAACGATTGTCTGATGAGATGTTATTTGAAAGGGCTCTAGAGACTTTTAATATTAAAATCAATGGTTTCCTAGTTTTTAAAACTATTTTATATATATATATATATATATATATATATATGATCTTTAAACAAGTGCGTAAAAGGTACTTTTGTTTTCTTGTATAAGAAGCATAGTACATTAATAAATACAAGTAGAAAACTGCATTTAGATCACAAAAGGATTTGTATATAAGTTTATAATGCCATATCAACTCCTCATGGGTTATTTAATGCCAAAATTTAATTTTCTTGGGAGTTTTTGTAATATTTTTGTTACTATTAAAATCTATTATCAGTATTTTTACTATAAAAGTGTATTTTTATACTTTCATAGTGTTTTGATCCTAATTTTGGGGATTGTTATTTATCCATAGCTGGTACCCTAACAGGTGCTACCACCGCAGGTCATGGTGGATCTGAGAACAACAGCAATTAAGAGGTGATTCAACATTCCTCAAAATTCTTCAATCAGAAGCCCTGCTGCTGGATGTCATTTATCATCATACCCAGGACAGGAGTATATTATCATCATACCCAGGACAGCAGTATATTATCATCATACCCAGGGCAGGAGTATATTATCATCATACCCAGGACAGCAGTATATTATCATCATACCCAGGACAGCAGTATATTATCATCATACCTAGGACAGCAGTATATTATCATCATACCCAGGACAGCAGTATATTAGCATTCAAAGACAAGGAGGAGACAATATTTTTAATGAAATCTTTATTCATAAAACAAGACTGATTTTAAATGCTATAAAATTCAGAAAAATTTAAAAAAAAAAAATCACAAACCAGAGAAATTAACAGAAATGATCAACTATAAGAGAAAATCCAAACATTAATTAAATATTGATTTTACTGACCACAACAATTGAAAGAAAAAAAGAAATATGTTTAAGGTATTTTTCTATTTTTGAAAAAGTAATAAACTACACTAGCTGCCATGTTTGGAAAGATAAAACGGTTGAGTTTATTTTTGCTAGTTGGAGTCGTATTATCTTTGATTTCTATTAATAGAAAAGCCATTATTGGCAGCCATTATTAATTTTTTATTCATATTTATTTCTCTGTTTTTTTTACTACATGAATAGCATTGCAAATATTGAATTTCAACTAAATGATATATGTTCAGCTATTATTCATTTTGACAAGTAATTCATTCATCCATGGATGTGCAGTTGATGCAATGGATAACAACTCAGAATGAGAAATCCAAAAGACAAGTTCAAGTTTCATGACATTTTATCAATTATGGATAAGTTGTTTACCTTATGACAACATCAATTCCCACCATATATTAGTATGAGGTCTGTCTGAAAAGTAAGGTTTTTTTTTTCTTTTTTTTTCAATTCCAAACATGGTTTCCCCTTCAAAGTAATCCCCCCTCAAGTCAAATGCACTTTTCCATCCTTCCCTGCTATGTACTGCTGGAAGGATTCTTCTTGGATGATCCTCAGCTCTGTTGTTACGGCCCACTTGATGGCCTCCACACTTTCAAAATGGGTCCCCTTGATCTTGGGGAAAAGAAAAAAGTCACATGGAACAAGATCAGGTTAATAGGGAGGTTGTTCCAGTACGACAATATTCTTCTTGGCCAGGAACTGCTGAGTGCTCAGAGTGTTGTGAGCAGGTGAATTGTCATGGTGAAGCAACCACAAAGCATGTCAAAAAAATGTAATGGTTGCATAAAGCTAAGATTACAGTTATATACTCCCAAGATATCATGTTAGATGATAACATAATCTGCTTATCCCTCTTTTGTGCATAGCTCACACATTCCTGTTATGTTTCAGATAGGCCTTGTATAATTGATTTGGGTGTATAGGTCTTGTGTAGTGATTAAAAGAAAATGTACAAGATGTTGATTAATACCAAATAATTCTTTATATATCATAATATAATAATACTGAAGGACATGATGAAAGTTGAAGTTTCAAGTGTAAACTTCCTGGTGCATATGAGAGAGGGGGAGTGGTTCTGCAGGAAAGTAAATTTGACTAATTTTGGTTGAATTTCTATCTGTTTATATACATATCTATAGGTCCACTTTGAAAACACTGTCCACTTCACATTAGCTTTCTGCATTATATCATTGATTGTAAAAGCTTTTTGATTGGTTGGTCAAACTATGGTTTTGTTTACCTGGTGATTTTTATTATCTATTTTTAAAGATAGTAAAATTTTGTTCTTGCTATTTATTTTTATTTATTTCTCTATCACACAATTCACTCATGAAAATAAAAAATAATTCTAACAATCCTAAATATGTTTTGGGTTTTAAATAACCCACAAATGATTGATAAGGCCCCCAAAAAACAGTTCATTCATTCAAATTCCAATTTGTTTTTATTACATGAATATTATGAGAAATGTCGAAATGTTTTTATTACATGAATCATTGTGAAAAATTATTTATTTTTGTTTTTAATTTTAGTTAACACTAACAGATTTAAAAAAATCTATTTACATTTTTCGGATTATTGGACTCATTTTTGTTGCCATATTTATCAATGTTTCAGCCGTTGTATGCTCCAGCCTCCTTTTGGTTTGCTGGAATGTTAAACTGAACCCTTTATTTCGCTTGCTGGGGTAGACTATTTTAGTTTCACGTGTCATGTCTAATGGATGTCAGTTATCAGTTATCTCCTGTAAATTCACCTCTCCAAGTTCTCTACTGCCTCAACCAGGTATTGAACTCACAACTCTTTTGGTCCTGTCACTGGATCTGGTTAAGGGAGTGGAGAACTTGGAGAGGTGAATTAACAGGAGATAACTGATAACTCACATCCATTAGACATGGCATGTTGAACTGGGACAGTCTACCCCAGTGAATGAAATGAAGGGCTCAGTTCAACATTGCAACCACCTGAAGAAGGCTGGAGCCTACAACGGCTGAAACGTTGTGATAAATATGGCAACAAAGATGAGGACAATAGTCCGAATAATGTAAATAGTGTACATAATACCTCATCTCAGAAATATAGACAGATACTTAAAAATATCTCCAACAAAAATTATAAAGTTTTAACTAACATTTTTTAAAATGAACATAAATATGGTTATAATGACAAATTTGAGAATACCATGGATTGGACATATGAGCAACAGGGAAGTTTCATGAACAAGTGGAATGAAAACAACACTTATACTGACAATCAGAAGAAAACAGCTAAAATTTCTTGGACAGATAATGGGGAAAGAAGGCTTAAAGAATTAAACACACACATATTGAAGGCATGAGGTAGAAGAAGAAACAGTGAACCAATTCTTTTATGAGTTTGTTTAAGTGGATAACATAAACAAGAAAGAAAAAGAGATGGTAATGTGCCAAAAGCTGGAGCAACAAAAGACAGAAAATTTTATAGAGCCATGATTGCTCACATCTCTTGAAAGAACATGGCACATAAAGGAAGAAACTTTAACATCTCAATATTTTATCAGTATCCAGGACTGAATCTAGTGCTGATATTAGCTATTCTCTCTGTTTCATACTAACTCCTTATAAGAGACAACAAACATGGAGACATTTGTCTCCTGAAAAAGATATGGCACATAAAAGGAGAAGGTTTCTAGTCAACATTGATCTTCAAAAATTTATATGCAATATCAATTGTTATCTTCTGTCATCTTAATTCCTCCTCTTTTATTGTTCTGTCTCCTTAATAATATTTGTTTTGTCTTATGTACTCTAACACTATGGGCATGTGACTGAGTGGTTAGAATGTTGGCATTTTGACCATAAGACCCAGGTTCAAAACTCACCATTGTTGATTTGTCAGGAAGAAGACTTCCTGATGTTATTGGACTGAAGGGGTCAATCCCAGTGTGCAGCACCTTTGGAGCATGCCTGAAAACCATACCACAGGTTGACCCAAGCTTTGTCAATGAAATTGGTATGATGGAACCCCCGGGGCTGTCAAGAGCTGTACTAGCACAAAGTCACAAGTCATCATGGCTGAAGGCTAGAGCATGCTGGCCTTGTTCAAATTGTTGATGCTAGATAACATGCTCTTCCCAGGAATTAAGGTCTGCTCAGCATAGTTGCAGTAAAAACCACAGGTGGGCTCTCTGGGTGCTGAATAAAGACAAATGTGCCTGAGCAAGCGTCTGCAATAGGGATTGGTTAGCCACCCTAGTAGATGGGTATCCTTGAATATGAGTGGCCATCTATACTTTATTATGCTTTAACAGTAACACCTTGAATCTTAGTGACTTTATTGCCTTGCTTAGGATGAAATGATTAAAAAGTTCAAAACCCATTTTTTCAGATACCACAAGAAATCTGTGGAACTGAGCAAAGAATATTTGGTTCATTCTTGTGTATTATTTATTGGCTTCGTGAGAAAGCAATGTGTTTTCATTCGAAAAGTAAAAAGTTACAAGGTAAAGTGCACCATGGGAAAAGTTATTAAACTGACAATTAATATTTAGCACAGTAAAAACAGAAAAATGAATCCATCTGAGAAATAGATACGATACTTTCAGCTTGTTATCTTAATATTACAATTAAAAATCTTTTTTTTCGTCTCTTTATTATCAAAGGTTGACCGTATAAATATTTGTTCTTTCTTTTATGAAAGAAGAAAGGACATTTAATGTTTATTGTGCTAAATTCAATAACTACAAAAAATGAAAACATTCACTATATTTTACAAGCTCTTATAATATCGAGCTAAAAAGAAAGAAGAAATATGCTTGATTGTGTCTAAGTTGTTTAGAAAGTGACAACCCTCTTTGTTTTACATTATGCTGAAACACTAAGTCCTAAAAAGCTGTTTATGTAGAAAGAAAAATTGGCTTGTTAGGAAATAATTGTATTATATAATCTCACCTCCAAGTCATATGAACTGTTGGAAGTTGGTTCCAATTCTCAAAGTAGATGGAGCAGAGCTGGTTTCAACAGAGACAAATGCAAAGAGAGCAAAGTTAAAAAGAAAAGAAAGATGATGTTAATAATGGTTGTGATGATTCCATGAGAAATGACCATCATTCTTCACAGATCTCTGTGGGCATTATGAAACTGGAACAATGTGGAGAACCACTGGCCATTTTTGGTATCCAGGAAGTTTTACAGAAATGGCAATTACCGTGGAATTGCTATGGCTCTGTTATTATAGACAGAATTACAAGAATACTCTTGTTGTCAGTGTCTTGTTCTTTTCATATAGCGGACAGCAATTGAAGTGTAATGAATTTTATTCTGGTTGCTATTTGAAGCAAACAGCCCAGCTTGAAGCTGATGCCTTTTTTTTTTTTTATACTTCTGATACTATTGATAGATCATGAGTCATAACCATAGTCAGACTAAAATCATTTCTATGTGGGTGTGTAGGTAGGTATTGTCCTGTGCTTGCATTCGTCCATGATTGTCAAAAGTCACTCGTCAGTCCTGTCATTATATTCAGTCTCTTTAATGGATGTGGTCGTAGTCTTGCTGTGCACATCTGGGTTGAAAGCCAATAAGGTATTCATTCATGCATAGGAGAGTCTTAGGCAAGTCACAGCAAATGTCCTTGGAGGTTCACCTTGGTGATGAATATGTGGTTGTTGATTCCACTTCTAAAATACTTTGCCCTGACCATTCAGTCTTGAAAGCTTTCTTCTGCCCAATGATCCCATGTCACTCCCACATTCGTTGCACACATAGTTATGCAGCCCAGTCTACCCCATTATGTTCTATGGTCTTTAACCCCAGAACATTGTCTTCTTTTTAATCATGCTTGGTTCCAATCCAGCTAATTCCCCTTCCCGTCGTAGACATGGAAGCATACAAATGCATGCTGGTATTTCTTCCTAGATAATAAAATAGGCCAGTTTTTGGTTTCATATGACTCAGTCCTGATCTTTCTTGTCTTGAAATCAGAATGCTGTGTTCATTTACTGTTAATTTGAATTGCATATATTGTTTGCTTGCTTTATATTATTTTTTCTCTGCTCTTTTCTTTTTTTCTTGTTATTGTTTATTTCAAACTATGTCAATTCTATTTGTTGGGCAGATCTGCCAATTATTTATATTTAACCATAGCCACTCACTCTACACACCTTCCTCACCAGAAAAGCCTGGTGTGGGAACCGGTTTAAAACTGATGACTCAAACACACAACAGCTAGTTCTGGGTTACATGGTGCCAATAGCTCCTGTAGAGTGACCTGAAATAAAGTCAGACATCACAGAATATTAAATTTTAAATAATTTATTTGAACCTTGATTCCTTTTGTTATGGCAAAATTTAAAAATATTTGAGTCAATTAGAAAATTGTTTATCCTTGGAACCACTATTAATTTTGCCGTAACAGCTGTTGCTTTTTATTGCAACTGTCAATCATTGCTGAAGAAAAAAAAGTATAAATCGTTGGTGAGGCTTTAATTCACCTTGACTTTGATTGACAAAAAAGTTACAAATACATTTATGATTTTTCTTTTTAATCATATTACCTGAACCTAAAGAAGATCAAAGTTGATCAGAAAGCAAGAGGTTAGACAAGATTTCCACAAGCAAGAAGTGTGAGCAAAGAAACTGTTAGCAGTTCATGTTACATTTCACCATTTCAAGTGTAAAATGAGACCTAACTGCCAATCTGGCATTACACTTACATTTGTTAAGGTACAAGAGGAAAGTTCATCAGAACCATTACCAAGCCAGATGTGACAACAATATTCAGTGCATGGTTGAATAAAAGACTTAAAGATGTAAAATAGATTCTAGCGAAAAAAAATTGTCTTTTATGAACGCAATGAACAAACTTTCATAGCAACAAGTCTAGCAAATGATTGTGTCTAGTGATTCCACTTTATGTCAGGGGAAAAGTTAGCTTACAAAAGTGGAATGATTCATTCTTCTGAAGGTTAGCATCAGCCATACAGATGAAAGTCCAAAAATGTTCTCTGATTAAAAGAGAAACATTTTGTTTTGGAGGCATTCAAATTTTCTTAGAGAAAGTGTTATTACTATTACACATTGATCCTTTAAGATCAATTTGTTTAATCTCTGCTGGTTTTTATTGTATTTTAGAAACAAATTTAATATATGGTAGTTTCACAGATCACCACAAGAGGCTACAAAACATTAACATTGAAACTTAAGTCATGTTCTTAAATAGCATCATCAGATCTAGAATCTCATATGGATGTCATGCATGGTGTCCAACTCATTCAGAAATATTTAAACTATTAGCTATATATGACCTTTTTCTCTAGTTTTCTCATGAATCCTGTAGGTTTTGAAGAGGACTCTCCTTCATCATATTTCATAGACAGGTACAACAGAAACACAAAGAACTTTACCAAAAACCAGAAACCCTTCTCACTTGAAGACTTCCAACAGCAGCAACAACTAAAATGGATAGCACATGTAGCTAGAAGAGAAAATAACATTTTTTTAAGCCTTCCACCCCAGGCAAGGCAATAAAGCCACTAAGACACAAGGGATTGTATTAGAGAATATGAGAAAAACACTTTTACGGAGAGAGAACAATAAAATAAAATAACAAGAATTAAGAGGGCAAAAAAAATTATTGACATAGTATTAATATTTTTGGAGTTGACTGGCTAACAAGGAACTGGGAGGGAGTTCCACAAGCGAGATGTGCAATAGAAGAAACTGTTAGAAGGAAATTAGTTACATCTAGCTATTGCAACTGTAAAATGACGAGACCTTGATAATCGAGATGTTCAGTTTCCACATCACTTTAAACAAAAGGTTAGGACGGAAACCTCTATCAATACTAGAAAGAGTGATAGCAGTGGACTTGAGAAAGTTTTTATGAATTTTGATTGAGAGGAATTCTTCTGACAAATGTGTAGGAGAGTAATAACTCTGAGTAAATACTTATAACTGCCCCTAAAATTTAAAAATATGAAAAATATTTGTAAAAAGGAGAAACAGCAAGACATGGAAACAACAAAATGAGTATTATTTATTATCTGGTTGTTATGTGGTGTTGGATGTTGAGGTTAAATTTGGATTATATATGCATCAAAATCCAACAGAATGGCAAGATAAAGAATAAGTAAAATGTGTACAGTTTTCTCATATGTCTTTTTTTTTTTTTATAGATGTGTGCAATGAGTTTCCAGATAATTTAGTTAGAAGAAGAAAGAAGTATCTGAGGTTTTCTTACCTTGAATTTTCTTTTTAGTGCTAAAAAATAAATATTACTATTATGGTCTGGAAAAGGAGATAAAATTTTCATTGACACACGTGTTAATGACCTGTCCGTGGGAATTGCTTGTCTGATAGTGAGAATGTTACATGTTTGTTTGTGTGTGTGTAGAGGAGAAAAGTGATGTCAATTCTCATTGGTTTAGAATGAGTGAATTAATGATAATCATAATTGCTATAATTATTTTACTATAATTATTTTTTTTTAACACTAATTAATTTTTATTCATTTATTTTTTATAGACAAAACAAAGTTTTCCATATAAGGAAACAGTTGATCTCACCAATACCATTCTATCCAGCTTTATTCAATTGTCTGTCGCATTTGGCAACACTCTCAGAGTAACTGAAATATTTTATTTGTACCATTGGGCTTTGTCCATCTAATTCTTATATTTAAAAGGTTTGTTATTCTTCATATTGAAATTTCAGAATTCATAAACATCAGTGCTTCTGATATCTTTCTGCCAATTCCATTTGGAATGTAGAGAATATGGTGTTTGATTAGCTAAAGACGTCTTACTAGTGATGGATAAGAGATTCAAAGTTCAGAATGACCTTTCAGGAAATGGGGGCAGAGTCGGTTTTTGTAGGTCGAGCAATAGTTATCAGTATGAAAGAGGAATTGGTGAGACAAATTCTGGCCTTGTTTGTCACATTCATTTTGCGCTAATGTTCTTAGGAAAAGCATGAATCTATAGCTTTCCCCCCAAACTATGGATTAAATAACAGGATAGTCTGAAATATCTTGCTATGGGTGGCAGCCAGAAAGGTGTAGCAATATAAGTCAGCTGAGGTCTTGTTAAATTAAAAACAGTGAGACCTGTCACAAAAATGGATATGGAACATTTACTTTTGACCAATGATTATCAGTAAGTGGAGTCAACTTCAAAGTACAGAGCAAGAGGCTCAGATGGAGAGAAAGTGTTGTTGAGCTATTTCACAGTGGAGGCTTGTCTTTGTACTAAGTCGGTCCTAAAATAGGTTCGATGTACAAAACGTTAGGAACTTGATATAATAAGTATTACGCAGAGTAATCTTGTGGTCGCTGACTACTTTCGTATTCGACTAACTGTCGACCGACATCGACTGACTCTCGTTTCTCTTACTACTCCTACTTATATTAGGTGGGAGAGTCTATTAACTATAGAATAGGTGTGTTTCACCATAACATCCCCCTCCTAAAACTTTACTCCGTCGGAGTAAAACAGTTTTCTTTATTTATTTTTTACAGGAAATATGAAGAAAAAACAAAAAAAAAACTTCATTTTTTTAGCAACATCGTAGCGTATCTCCTACATTTTGGATCCACTTTTGAATGATCAGTTGCCTTTCTTTTTCTCCTGGATCTGCGTACCTCAGGTAAAATCGTTGCAGGCATTGTTAGATCAAATGTATCGAAAAATACCTCCATCGGCATTTCTTCTGCAGGACCGCTGTCAACCACGTCTGAAAACCGTCATCTGATCTGGTTACTGCACGTGAATTTTTCACCTTTCACCAAGTACATCATATTGCCAATCCGCTTTTCTATTTTTTGGGACCTCCATAGTGTTACCAGAAACAACTTTCCGCTTTGAGCTTCTTAAGGATGGAGTCACAGTTTCTGTAGGTTCTTCTTGTGGTTCTATTTGTTCAGCCTCTAGCTTCCCTTTTGTTGATCTTGTGCTTCTTAACGTTTTCTGTGGTGACTTCAGTTGACTTAAATCATTTAATAATACTGCATGTCCTTGGCTGCAGGTAACTCGCTCCCCAGTTTTTCTCAGTGTTGGCTTCATCTTTACTTTCTGGGGCTTTTTTTTCATGTATACCGTTGGTGTTGCCCATTCACTATACTCAACTTTTTTAAGTACACTGGTTTTCTAATCTGTCCAATTCTTTATCTATCTGTTCAATTGAGGCAAACGGCACATTCCTTTTCTTTTGAATACCGCCTGAGCATTTCTTTTTAGCTGGAATTTTGTCTCCATGTTGGTACACGTTCCCAACCCTGAGAGAAAAAAACAGTAGGAAATGTTTCCTTAAGTTTCTTTACTAATTTTTGGGCTTCGTGTTTAAACTTTCTACCTTGTAACAGAAGGAATTTATTGGTAGATCCCATAATTGGAATTCTGTTATCCAATTCGTACCAAGTAAGTTTGTGGTATTTTCTATGACAAATAGTTTCGCTTTTCGCATTTTTTATTTAACGTGACGTTTGTAACAAATTCGCCAATAAATTGTATTTTTTCTCCCGTCACTGACCTCGCGATTTTCTTTGTCTTCATTAAAGTTGGTTTCCCCAACTTCTTCCATGTATGCAAATTTATGATAGATAGATCTGAGCCAGTGTCAAGTTGCATTTTTATATTTTTATTACTTATTTTGACGGTAACAAATTTTCTGGTTATTCCATCTTTTACCTCGTTGGACTTTAATTTTCTTATTTTATTGTCTTTAATTTTTGACCTGCAATGCGAGCTTTTATGACCCACTCTTTTACAGTTGAAACATTTTTTATTCCTAAAATCGCAATATGTGTACGAATGTAGTTCACCGCAAACAAAACATGGCTTCAGAAGTTTTTGTTTATTTTTCTCTGGTATTTCACTTTTTACTTGATAATCTGCAATTTTAGAATTCTTTTTGGTAGACTGACATATCTTGTGCAGTCTTCTGCCAATTTCTGTACTGTAATACTTGGATCGCTTTCCAATTTTGCCAGTACTAATTTTCTCAACTCTGCATCTCTTTTCGCTACCAGCCCCTGAAAAAACAGCAAGCACTTAAAATTGTCTGCACTTAATTCTGCCAGCTTGAATTCTTCACAATGCTTATTCACATTGGCTGTGTACGTTATATATTCTTGTTTGTCATCTTTCATCAGATTCAAACATTTCCACCTTTTGTGAAACAGAGATGTTATTTTACTAAATAATTCACTTAATATATTTACTGCCTCGGTAAATGTCAACTCATTAGTTTTTTTCTGTAAAATGTAGTTTACCAATTTGTTATGCTCAGCAGTTCCTAATTTGCTTAAAAGAAGCCTAACCTTCTTTCCTTCAGACCACAAGTGGCAGTCTTCATTATACATGTCCGTATATTTTTTATAATACTCCTCAAAAGTTATCTTCTCATCTGGACTGTACGTGAATATTTCAATTGAATTCCATATTGTATTCTCTGGGAAAGAATCATTTTGTAGATTTTTCTCTTTCCTCTTCTCAGTTATTTCCAGAATTTTGTTTTGAAACTCCCTATGCATCTGTTCCATTTTTTGTTGGAATTGCATTTGTCTATTAAAAGTTTCCTTCTGTTGTTATGACTGGAACTTAAAGAATTCCTGGAATATATTTTTGCATTCCTCCATCTTTGCAAAAAGTTTACACAATGTCTAAATACTGTAGAGGGGGTGTCCTACGAATTTGCAATTCATGACCTAATTGAGCAAACTGTATTATCAGGGGAAAAAAATTTTTTTTTCTTTTCTCAGTTGAGAATGCGACAGATTTTTTTGTCACTAAGTTGACGTCTTGGCTTGCAAAAAACTTTCCCAAGTTTTTTTTGTTTTTTTTAGTGTGAATCTGAGACTTTGTCACCAAAGTTGTTGTGGTGAGCGAATTTTTTCTTCCTCCGTATGAGTGCAAATCCTCGTTGCCAAACTTGTTGTGGAGTTAGTCGATCCTAAAATAGGTTCAACGTACAAAACGTTAGGAACTTGATATAATAGGTATTACGCAGAGTAATCTTGTTGTGGTCGCTGACTACTTTCGTATTTGACTGTCAACTACTGTCGTCCGACATCGGCTGGCTCTCGTTTCTCTTACTACTCCTACTTATATTAGGTGGAAGAGTCTATTAACTATAGAATAGGTGTGTTTCACCATAACAGAAAGTGACAGAAGGAAGATAAATTAAATTTTTGGGAGAAGATGACATGACAAAAAAAATGTTATCTATAAAACTGACCATCCTGCAAAAAGGCACACAGAGGAATGAAGCAGGTCTTGCAGAATGAACAGGGAAGATGGTTGCTGAACTGCTCACCTACACCTCATCTCTACTTTGCTCGCTTATAGCAGTAGGTTACAACCCAAGAATAAAATCTGGTTTACTGATAGAAATTGTTTTGTACTTCAACTGTGAGTAACAATCTGGGCATCCTGGGTATGAGGATAAACTACATCCGTGTCCTGGGTATGACAATAAACTACTTCCGACAGCAAGGCCTCTGATCAGGAGGTTTTGAGAAGTGTGGAACCAGAAGTGTGGAATTGCTGGTGTTCCCAGGTCCACCCTGACATGGGGTGGTAGCACCTGTTAGAGTCCCAGCTATGGGCAAATAGTTAACCCCAAAATTAAGGTAAAAAATATTATTAAAGTGTAAAAATAGGTTTTAATACCAGAAATACTTTGTAAAAATTATTATCAGAAATAAATTTAAAAAAACTATTACCAGCAATACGTTTTTGAAAAAGAAAAAAATCTATTATCAGCAATATGTTTTTGCAAAAAAGGCTATTACCAGCTATACAATTTTGAGGAAAAAATATTTCCCGAAATAGATTTTTGACAAAACAAAAATATTACCAGGAAAAAAAAAAGTTGTTGGCATTAAATGACCCATTGAGGTTGATATGCCATAAAACAAACCAAACTAACAATCTGTCTGTAGGGCAATTTTTAAGCTACAAGCATTTGACTGAATGAAACTGCACCCTGTCAATGAACCTTGTGTCTAGTGAGTTGCAACACAACAAAAGTAACTCTGAACTCAAAACTGCAGAGAAGCCAGTCGAAAAATCTCTTTATTATCTTTCCTGTCAGTTTGCAAAAAATAAAGAAAAGGAAGCCGTGGAGAGCCACGACTGTCTACATTCTCAAGTGATATATCATTAACAAAATATGAAAATCATAAATCACAAATTCCACTGAGCAGGGAAATAATATTTTGTCGAAATTGGTTTATGATCCAAATGAAACATCGTGGCAGAGAATAAAAAATCAATTTCAAAATCTAAGATTTTTATCGAATCATAAGGAGGTTGTCAATTTAAACTAAAGTAGAGCAGAGGCACTGTAAGAAAGCAGTGTTTAAATGAGATTCTATATTGGATTCTGCTGAGCACACACATTTCTTTTTTAAATTGAGTTATGTAGTCTTCTATCTAGCTAACATAATCAGAGTATCTAATGAATCGTCAGATATGCTTCAAATATACAAGTTCTGTTTAGCATAAATCTAGCCATATTGAATATTTTGAATATTGCATGTAACAAGGATGCAGCTTGAATATAACTTGAATGTAACATGCAGCTTGAACAGACAGGGAAGATGGCTGGTGAACTGTGTACCTGTCCAATGTCTTGTCTCTACTTCACTTGCTTCTTGCAGTAGGTTACAACCCAAGAATAAAATCTTGTTTACTGGTAGAAATTGTTTTGTTCTTCACTTGTGGGTAATGATCTGGCTGAAGAGAAATATAAATGTTTAAATATATAAAGTCTCTTTGGCATAAATCTCATCATATTGAATATTGCAGGTTTGGTTTGGTTTGGTTTGTTTTATGGCATATCAACCTCAATAGGTTATTTAATGCCAACAAGATTTTTATTGCTGGTAATATTTTTTTTCAAAAAGTATTTCTGGTAATTTTTTTCCCCCAAAAATGAATTGCTGGCAATAATTTTTTTCTTCAAAAATTCATTGCTGGCAATAATTTTTTTGCAAAAGTGTATTGCTGGTATTAAAACCTATTTTTATACTTTTATAGTGTTTTGACCCCAGTTTGGGGTTAACTATTTGCCCATAGCTGGGACCCTAACAAGTGCTACTACCCTGAGTCAGGATGGACCTGGGAACACCAGCAATTAAGTGGTGGTTCCACGCTCCTGAAAACCTCCTAATAAGAGGCCTTGCTGTATTGATGTAATTTATTTGTTGGGGTGGGGGCTTTTCCATCTGCAGAGGTGGAGTCAGCATTTTCTGCAGCCCCAGCTGGCAGGACAGAATATCACGTACCAAGGATGCATCTTGAATATAACTTGAATGGAACATGGCAACAAAAGACAATCATAGAATATGCATAGAATCTTGGTACTTATCTATCTAGGAATGACTGCAAAAGCCTACCCCTCATTAAATTTATAGACAAATCTGTGGTTAACAAAATAAAAAACAAAGTTTTTGTTACAGTTCGCTACTGGAATAGATTTCTAGTAGAATAAATTGTTATGTAAAAGGACTGAGTGAGAGTGAAAGAAAGGCTGAGTCAGTATAGCTTAAATGAAGCTTTATTCTACTAGAAATCTATTCCGGTAGCGAACCGTAACAGGAAAATGGCCGACTACCTCATGTAGAGAGGAAGACAAAACAAAGGGAAATAATTCAGTCCTGGAAGATCAGAGAAAGATTAAAGAGTTCTTCTATTTTCACCACAGTTTTATTATCAGATCTCTCTCATCCAAACTTTCTCATATAAAATGAACAAGAAAAAGACCCTGCCTCCTATTTTCAGAGGAGCTTTATAGCTTTTCTTCCTTCCCATAATTCTCTCTTCCTGCAATATCTTTCTATAAAAGAAATCGCTGCCTGCTGCCACTTCTTTCTACTACAAGGGATATAGTAAACAAACTTTGTGAAATCTCTACCACTGTTCTGGGCTCCCAAAGTATTTTGCTGACCAAGAGCCTTGCGGCTGGTATCATTATACAGAGGTTGATATTTTCTACACACCAGACACTTGTTGCAGCACCACAGATATGTTGTCCATGAAGCCTGTTATGAAAGCTTGTTTTGCCATCTGATCCAGTCCTCTCCCTAGATATCCTGCCAACCCTACCAACTTTTTGATATTATTGGCATAGACATCCACTAATTCACCAGTGCATTTCACATTCTTGAGCTTTTCATAAGCTTCAAAGGGCTTTTCAGTGAATGTTTTCTTCAGTCTGATCTCTGTCATGTCGTTATCCAACTGGTCCTCTTCACTCAATTCTAGGTAGAGGGCAAGCACATCCCCTTGCAGAAAAAGCGGAAGGAAACTTTTTGCAGCTTGTCAACCAATCTTACTTTCTTTAGCCATGTGACTATGTCACCATCTCCACTAAATGGTGGTATCACATGTTTACCCAACCTCAACATTCCATACTCCATATTGCCAAAATAGCTTACTGTTCAAAAAAAAAAAAATTATCCTAGGATCAGATCTCTGTCATAGATGCAAGCACAGGTTGGTGCTTCGCAATCTGTATGCAGTGCCATTTCTCCTTGCATTGTTGCCGTTTCATTTCTGTCACCTCCATGTTTAGCTATATTTAGCTGTCCCCCCCACGAGGGGTCACATGTGGCACAAGGCCGAGTTTTACGTGGTCACCTGAGCCTGTAGGCCCAGCCAAAAATATAGCCTTTGACTTGCCTAGGTGAATTCGAGAGCTGTCATAACCTCCCCGAACGAAACCTTGCCCTTTGGCAAAGCTTCGTCCGGGTTCCTCTCTGCTAACGCAGAGAGTTTGACATACTTCATATGTTTAGCATTCACATCCTCATCATTTGCACAGATCACTTGCCTTAAATCCATAATATGCTGCACCATACCATCAACGGTCAGGCTGCACTCTACTCACCACCTTCTTCCCCACTGCATTGTGCACCATGTGTTTGGGGACTTTGCCCAAACCTCTTTGGTTTCTGGCAAAATGTTGCTTCAACAAGTGATATCCCTCCTATCTTAGCTATTGATATCATGGTTCAATAGTGGACTTTGGATTGTGACTGGAACTTCTTCATCAGTATTTTAGGATATATCTTTCAGGTGCCTCCACTTGTAGGTGAAAATTAACCTTTGTGGTGGTGTCTCTGTTCTCAGTCCAACCTTAGGTCCCATGTTGTACCAAAATGTTGCTTCAACAGGAGTACCCTCCGATCTTGGCTATTGATTTCATGATCCAATAATGTTGCTCCACTATTCCATTTCCTCCAGGCCTGTATGCTGCTCTGTAGTACCTTTTTATTTTCCATTTTTCAAGCATCGTCTTGAGGAATTCCATGTGAAAAATTGTGCTATTGTCCATTGCCACCTCGACGACTAAACCTCATTCAAGAATCACCTTCTCCATTTCTTCTGCAACTAAAGCTGCCATTTCTGCACACAATTCCCTCCATATTGCCAATCACCCAGGTCCACAGTCATTGACAAGTAAACATCCTCACGATAATGTTATATCAGCAATTAACCTCATTCAATTATTTGTCATTCCAATCTCACCAGGAACATGCACGTTTGGGGCTGGGTCAATCGATTGACATCTAATGCAGTTCTTGACTACCCGCTGGACTTCTTTCTTTTTTATGAGAATGTTGATTTTTTTTACAGCAAATATAGTGTTCTTTCCACTCCGATATGATGCACACCATACAGGATACAGGAGCATCTTCCTCCTTGTTGATGACCAACCACTTTTTGTTTACACAAGAAAATGCATCCTCTTTATTTCTTTCTGGAAACACAAACACTGTTTTCATTCATAATGCAAATTTGGATATCGACTCTCCCAGTATTCCTAATCTCTGCTTTACTATAATTTCTCCAGCAACTTTCACGCATATTCTCCTGCTCTTTACTACAGTAGAGTTAACCTAACTTAGTAGTGTGACTGAATCCATCCTTATTTCCACCTCTCTTAACCCTCGCATTAAAGCCAAATTAATGCATTTTAGCACAGCACCTAATTAAACCACATTGATGTGCTTATAGTTGTTCTTTTTTTCTCAGCCATGCTGCATCTTCTGCCTTGTCAGTGCTGATCTTTATGACTATGCCCGTAGCAATACTGTTAGCGTTGCACCACACTATTCCTATTTTCGTTTTAGGGATGTGCCAAGTCCCAGTTATAGGGTCCTCTTTCTTTACCTTAGCTAAGATTTCCTGTATCAAAGCTAGTTTCATCATCGTCTTTACATTTCCAGTCTCTCCCATTTGTTGTTCTCTTCACATAGCTGAATGCTGTTGCAGCCATCCAACAATGGGTTAGTGCTTCGACAGCTTTTCACAGACCAAGAACAATTCCTGCCTACTCATTTGTCCTGTCACTTGTGGGACTTTGTTTCCCCATCTGAACACCAGTTCACCCACTTTTACTTTCTTTAGCTTAAGGCCCAGCACTGCCTCTCCTTTTAAGTGTTCTGGTAGATTTGCTGTCAATCCAAATTCCTTAAGATGATCCACCACTTCCTCCATTGATAACTTTGTTGTATCTATCATGATGTCATCAATGTACAAATCAGTGGCTTCTTTTGTCTTATTGCCCTTCATCAGCACTGTTTTTAAGACCACTGCCATAATTTTTGTGCAGCATTGAGTCTGAACCCCCAATTGAATCAGGCAGTAAGTTTTCCCCTTATAGTGCACCAGCTGGTACTGCCATAATTTCTCCATGACATGTAACTGCAGGTAGGCCAACTTAAAGTCCATGATCGTAGTCTAGTTCCTCCCACCAACTGCCTCCACTTTCTTATCTTCCATCACACATCAGTTATATGTCGCTCCCAATATGGTATTCTACATAGCAGTCTAATACTGGCCTGGTTTCTATTTTTGTTGCTTGAACCAATGTCATCAATATTAACACACCTTTTACTTCACCCTTCCACAGCAAGAGAATACCCTTCATAATCCATCTTTCCATCTCCTCAGATTCTACTTTTTTTTTCTTCCTTTCAAGGAATTCTTGTAGTGCTCCACCTTGTTTTTTAATACTAGAGACTCCCCTATTCAATTCCATTCCACAGTCCATTTCTTTCCATTGAACTTTGCTGTGAGGTATAGGGGACCCCGATTTTCCGTTTCAAATTTTCCTTGATTCTGTTCCCATTTTTGCTAAATTCCATTTTTTCTTGATTTTACTTTTGGGGAATTTCATTTTTTCCATTTTATAGTAATTCATGAGAAAATTGCAATACAATCGGCTATAATGATTATTAAAACTGAAAACAAAAACATAATTCAAATTTTTTTGCGTATAAAGAAATAGCAAATATCTACAAATCTTTTTTTAAATGTTAAAATCCAAGTCCAAAGATAAATGATATCTAAAAATAAAAAAAAAAACATGTAAAATAAAACAATGGAATGTTGAAGTGTATCATTATCTTTGAGGTAGAACTTTTATTCAGAGCTTCCTTCTTTAAGAATACATTCAAAACATTCAAATTGTTTTTGTTTTTTTAAGTAAAAGGATTTAGATTGATTTATAATTATTGATTCATAATATAAAAATCACATTTAAAGTATCAACAGCAAATAACTTGAATCTCAATAATAAATATCTGAATAAAATCAAACATTTTGACTAAAATTTTACAAAACAGTAATTAACTCTAACAACTGAATCTTTATAATGAAATATCAAAAAGCAAATTAAGAGACATATTAAATAATTCAAAATTTAAATAAAACAACTTATCCCAAGTTGAAACACTGCTCTAATTTAAAATTGCTAATTTCTTAATTTGGGAAATATTTAATCTTCAAGTCTCTTCTCTAGATCTCCATTGTAATATACTGAGTTGCTTTGTGTTCTCAGGAGTAAGACTTTCATGTTCTTTATTGAGTAAATGTTTATACTGAGAAAATGAACATTCAGTCTCTATGCTAGTAACAGGCATTTATATGACCTTATTGGCAGTCTGTTCCAGAAGAGGAAATCTGCTCTTATTTGCATTTCAAAATGATGGGATATTAAAAGGATTTGGTAAATCATCTTGGTAATTCACATACATTTGGAATTCTTCAAGAAGATCAGTAGAAAGATATTGCAAGTCCTTGATGGCTGCAAAACTGTCTAAATCATGGCCTATATAGGGTAGCTGCCTTGTAAAAGTTATACATAGGGTGGGTTTCCAGGTATTTATTCAGTTTTGAAAAAGATGTGCTGAAAAAACTTTGGAAATTTGAGAACTCTCTCCCTCTCTGTGTTTTCTAGTTCAGACAGAAGATCAGTTTCTAGGCCAAATGTTGATTTTGATGTACCAATATGCAAATACTGTTTTACATCCTCCATCATGTTATATACAATACATGCAAGCGGAGACTTAGTTTCTTCTAAGTTTGTCAAAGCTGTTATTAAACGAGTGCAGTTCTCATTTATAAAATGCAGATTTAAATGCAAATTATGGTAAGAGGCATGATGTAGTTGACCATCATTAACTAATTTTAGAATCCTATCTACTGGAAGGCCATGGCTCTTTTCTTGCTTAAAGAATCCTTCATAAAACTACAAAAGGGTGAGTGATATTTGTCTGCATTAAACCAGGAATTCCACTTGGTTGCCACTGGTACAGAGGGTAGTTTCACTTGTTCCTTAGGCAACGAACCTTCAAGCCATTTTAAGTATCACTTTTTCCAACTAGGCTTTTTAAAAAGACTGACTTGATGAAAGTAGTTAGCTGGGTAACATTATCAAATGCTGACCAGTTTGAAAATACATCACCAATAAGATTTAAAATATGTGCTAAGCACAACACATGGCAACTGTTAACAAAGACATTTGACAACACTTATGAGCTTCTTTTGCAATAGGCTGCAGAATCTGTTATAATGGAAATATCTTCAAATGGAATATCTACATGAGTTACAGCTTAGATGCATGCCTGACTTACAGTTTGCTGATTGTATTCTCCCAAGGTTACAACATCAATGAGAAATGACTCCCCATGAATGCTTGCAATTACATTCAAAATGCTGTGCTCATGATAGATGTTTCATCTGTTATGATGCTGACTGATTGATTTTAGCAAGCTTAACTTTCAAGGCAGCAAAGTGACAAGCAAACAATTTTACTAGATGAAGTTGCCTTACACAATTGACACTTGGAATAGCACCACCTTCTTTACAATATTTTAATATGAATGGCTTCATTTTGTCAATTTTGTGTAGGGAAATGTCAAAGTGCACATTTTCAAAAATCATCTTGTACCTTTTTACTCTTCAACAAAGTTGTGATTGTCTTCTGTTTCAGTTGAGCTGACATTTTTTAAGACTTTTTTTGTCAAATAAATTTTTGATTTGAATGTAATCTTTGATTGTGTCAATCCTAAATATGTCAACACTACAGAGACAGAATTTGCAAAATAACATATTTTCTTCTGCATAAAAGTTATCAGGAAATTGCTCTACTCTGGCCTTAACACAAATTTTAGATACTGGGGGTAATTTTTTTTTTATTTAGAGGATCAGGCCCAACTTTTGAGGTTGATTCACTATATTGACTTTATTCAGTCATCTTGGCAATTTATTGCTTATTCATACAACTGGTTTAGATTCAAAATATAAATAAAATATGAAAAAAATAATCATTGATAGTTAATATTATTAAAGGAATTTTTTTCATTCAATTTAAATTTGTTTACAATAGTGAAGCACTGAAGATGAAAATTATTAATCCAGGAGAATTGCTGTGTGACTGTAAGCTTAGACAAGCCAGTCATTTCATAGAATGGTGTTTTGGGAGAATTTTTTCTTTATTTCTAAATTGTATGGTAGGCACATGATAGCATTTACTTTTCTTTCATAGTCAGAAGACAAGTTGTTTAGAATCTTTTACTTGTAAATTGTGAGAGGCCTTAAAGGAAATGAATTTGTTAAACTTATTGGTTTGATTTTCATCTCTCTCTCCCCGCCTCCAATTTTGACAGCAACTAATGTCTGACTTCTATTTCCACTTTAGCAATGGATCTCAGTAGCCCTGACCAATCTGTGACCTTCTGACTTTCATCCTATTTTCTACATACAGTTTCTTAGAAAAGTTTTTAAATATTTAAGAATAGATTAACCAACATATTCTCAGAAAATCGACAACCCACTTTTCTTTTTTCTATGTAAATATTTTTGCTCTTAAGTATTTTTCGGGTTTTATAAAGAAAATAACTACAAATATTTGTAAAAACAAATTTTAAGGAAATAACTATGTTACGTTATTGTTATATTTATTAAAATATTTAACAAAATCAGAGAGACAGTTGTTAAGTTTTGAAAGAATTAAAAAAACTGAAAAATCAAACAATTTGTGATTTATTATTGAAAATTACATTGAAAACCCAGATTCCAATTAAGATTAACAATTCCATCCATGATTCTGTAATTGTGGAAAATTTGTTCCCCTAGAGGTATTGTCTTCAATTTTGTAAGAGTTTGGAACTTGAGCAGCTGCAGTACAGTGTACCTCTCCAAACTTCATCTTGCCATGTTTTTATAGTCACAACTCCCAACTTACTGATCCCGTCTATTCCTACAAAAATGTCGATCCTGTCGATGATGCGATCAATGATAATTGCCTCCATTTTTATCTTCATTTCACCTACTTTTATCTCCACCTACCGGGTTCCTTTACATTTTACCTCCTTTCTGTCAACTGGTTTCACAGTGCCACTCCCATTCACAATCTTGGGATTAAGTAAAATAGTTGTGCAGCTGGTATCAACAAGAGCTGCTGCTATCACACTGCTCACTGACACTTCTATAGTTGGTTGAGGTCAGTACTGTGCCTTTGTTCTGTTGACGGCATAGCTACTGGTGCAGAAGCTCCTCCTTGCTTGTTTCCCTGACCCTGAGGGTAAAACCTTGCAATGTGTCCAAATCTTTGCAATTGTAGCACATTATTTTGTTCTTGGGGGCTTCTTACAATCTTTAATTAGGTGCAAACCTTGACATCTACAGCACTTAATGCTCAATGATTCCATATTACCTTTGATTTCTTTTGGTCTTGTGCTTTGTGCAATTGCTGCCACCATTCTGGGCTCCCAAAGTCTTTTGCTGACCAAGAGCCTTGCAGCTGGTGTCATTTCGCACAGGTCCATATTTTCTACACCAGACACTTGTTGCAGCACCACAGATATGAAAGCTTGTTTTGCCATCTGATCCAGTCCTCTCCCTAGATATCTTGTCAGCCACACCATATTTTTGTCTTTCTTGTCTTGAAGTCAGGAAACTACAATCACTTGACTGTATCCCTTCTGCATATTAACAACATTCTAACTTTGTAAACTTTTTGACATTACTGTTGTGTTGCCCAGTTTGACTTTGTTAGTATTATTTTACCCTGTTTTTTTTTCTTTTGTTATTGCTTATTTGAAACTTTATCAATTCTGTTTTTAGGCATTATTGCCAACTTCACTTAACCATGGCCAATTACTCTACAACTATACTCTCACATGAGGTGACTCAGTCAGCTGTGAGATGTTATTGAGTGAGTTTATCTACTGTATGGCTGTTACATTGACAATTACATCTCTTTCCATATATTTTTTCAAAACCTGCAGATTTAGTTCTTTGTGACTTCTGGCTTTTCCAAAAGCTAAAATCATAAAAGTGGGCTGGAAGTTGCACCTGATGGCAATCCCAAAAGAAAACTTTGCAGACTGTTTTGAAATTTCTGAAGGATGGTAGGATAGGTGTCAGATGTTCTAAACAGGGTACATTGAAGAAAAATAGGGTACCACTGATCTATGGAAGGCTATTTTTTATTAATATTAAATGGCTACATTTTTCTCAGCTAAATTTAGTACATGTAATCACATATAGCACCATCTGAGGTAATGATAGCTATCCTCTGCCTATATGTTTCTTTATATGGTAAGTAAGTAAGTCTAAAACTGATAATAGAGAAAAATGCAAAAATCATAAGGGTACAAGATAGTGAAATGTTTGGTATATATGGACTGGGAACATGGAACAAACCTGAAAAGAATTCATTGGTGCACAGCAAATAAATAATAACCAACAAATGGTTGGAAGAAAACCTGTGGCACTTGCCAATATGCAATAACTTGGTAGATGATGTAACTATCACCAAGCATATTAGAAATATTACATGTAAGATATTATCTTTATTTGTCCTTTCATATACAGCTTGTTTTATTTAGATGTGCTATGATTTCTCTATTTAATTTGTTTTGTTTTGCACCATATCAACCTGAATGGATCATTTAATGCCGAAAACTTTTTTTCCTGGTAATATTTTCTTTTGTCAAAAATCTATTTCTGGTAAAATTTTTCCTCAAAAATGTATAGCTGGTAATATTATTTTAAAAAATGTATTGCTGGTAATATTTTTTTTTTTTTTTTTGAAAAATGTATTGCTGGTAATAGTTTTTTTTTCTTCAAAAATTTATATCTGGTAATAATTTTTACAAAGTATTTCTGGTATTAAAACCTATTTTTACACTTTCATAATGCTTTTTACCTCAGTTTTAGGGTTAACTATTTGCCCAAAGCTGGTACCCTAACAGGTGCTACCACTCTAGGTCAGAGTGGACTTGGGACCTGGGAACACCAGTAATTAAGAGGTGGTTCCTTGCTCATCAAAACCTCCTGATCAGAGGCCTTGCTGTTGGACGTAGTTTATTGTCTTACCCTGGATGCGGATGTAGTTTATTGTCATACCCAGGATGGGATTTCTCTGTGTGGGACATCATTTCATTATATATATATATATATATATATATATATATATATATATATACTAGCAGCATGGCCCGGCGTTGCCTGTGCTTGATTCAAAAATCGTACGACTCATACAGCAATCGCTATCACTTGACTTAATATATTTTTGCCCTTCCTTGCCTTTAAATGAGTGCCCTTTGCTGTGATGATGTTGCTACATGCCTTACTTCTTGCCTATCTTACACTGCGAATTTTTTCTAAGCTCTATACTAAACATTAAATCTGTTATGAAAAAAGAACTAAACAAAATGGACACAAAACAATCAGCTTTAAAAAAGGACTCGTAACTGGAAAAACCGAATTAAAAAAGAATGTTAACAACAAATACTTTTTCACATCCAACCTAGTTCTGCGGAATCAGAATCAGCGTTGAGTTTAAGCAAGTTAATGAGCCAATTGGAGTAAAGTACCCTGCAGATTTAAATTTTTCCCACTTGTTACGAATGCAGCTTTTTTTTTTTTTTTTTGCATGCTAGCATGCTAGTTAACATTCGTGTCAGTCAGCTGTTGGCTCTCATGTTGGCCAATAGAATCTTCCTGCCTATTTGTGGCAGCCAGCTATAGGCTCTCACTCTGGCCAGTAGAAAATGGCTGCACACTACATGAAAACTGCCATAGAAGCATGAAAAAATCGATTATTTCCACTATTGATGGGAGTTGGGAAATGCAATGTTGGTCTTGGCCTTCCCGCTAACTTTGTGCATGAAAATTTTGGTGCAAATCTGTCGAAAATTGCAGCTGTGCATTCATTACACACACACACACATCTTGCCTTTAATTTTAAATTTATTTTTTGCCTATTTCTAATACCCCCAATTTTCATAGGGTTAATATTCTCTGACATTATTTAGTACACCTTCTCCCCTTTAAGATAGATAGTTACCATCCTCCCTGACCCCTCTCTGGTGCCTGCCATCTGAGACTTGGTGCACTACATGCCACAAGGTCCCCAAACGAGCTACTGCAAGTTTTGAATTCAGAGTTGTCCTTCTCCTAGACCAGTTGCCATCCAAGGCCAGTCTGTCCTATTTACCCATAGCTGAGGGGGGAGAAGAAGAAGATTCATACCTTTCCCAAGGGTATTAGCATGTAATGGATTTGACTGGAATTTGAACTCTGCTCTCCGATTCCTCAGTCCAAGCTGCTATCCATTACTCCACCATGCTTCCCTCTTTTACTAATATATATATATATTCTAGTGCTATATATAAAATCTTTTTAGGCAAAATTCATTTAAAAAAATTATTTCTTTTAATTATTCTGCTCCTTCTTTCTATTGTGTTAAGGTTTTAGCATATCACGGATATACTAATGCCTAATGTGGGCCCTGGAGAGTGGATAAAACCAAGATGTTGCTTTTCTCTTTCTAAGCATCACATTACCAGTATTGATTGGCAGGTGATGTGCATGCCCCCCACCAAAAAAAACCTTGTGAACATGGTAGCCTGGGAGGAGGGCATACACAACCCAAAAGATGATGTGATGATCAACAAACAAAATAAAAATGCAATAGTACACTCCTCAATATATCCAACTGCTGAGCATTGGAGTGACCACCTCTGAGACATATGCAAACTAAGGGTAAAATTAAAGAAATGTAAAGCAACATTTAAGCTATGACCCGATTTACAAAAATATAGCATCACAGTTAAGAAGAAATGAAAAAATTGAAAGACATCAGGAACTTAAAGTAGAACACCTTAAGGAAAGCATAAGTGATAACAGTAAACAAAGTCATTCTGATGAAAGAAAGACAAGAAAAAAAAAAGAAGTGGATGACGGATGAAATTCTCAATTTAATGAAAGAGTGAAAACAATGCCAACAAATGATGGATAATATGGGATGCTAAAAACAGAAATAAGTGCAAGCAAGAAAAAGAAGAGAATTTTAAAGAGATTGTAAATTTGCAGATTAGAGACGTAACAGATGTGAATAAAATTATAAATTGAAATTGCAGAGCAAAAATATACTCTTCAATAAGTTGCATAAAATCTAAAAACAGGGAGAATTATAATGGAAAAAGAAAATATACAGCAGAGATGGAGTGAATACAGCATAAAGATCTTTATTGACAACAGACAAGAGATACATAGAAGGATCCATAATATTAAAATATGATACAAGATCAGCATTAACCAAGATGAAGAGGAATAAACCAGAAGAACTAAATACAATTGTAACTGAGATACTGACAGCCTTAGAAAGTTTATGGATTGATAAGGTTACTGAAATGATATATAATATTTACAACAATGGTGAAACACTGGAGGACTGTAATAGATCAATCATTATTGTACTGTCAAAGAAACCAAGTGCAAATGAATGCAAACTTTATCAGTCAATTTGAAAAGCTACATAAAAATCCATCATTAAGTGTCTACTTAATAGAACACATAACATTCTGATCACAAAAATTGTATTTCTTGTTCCAGTTTCTTGCACTATTACCAGTCTATTTCTGCTATCAAAGCAATATAAATGCATAAATAACTATACCAATATTTGCATAGAATAAGGCATTTGAGAGTATAAGAATGAGGGAGATTTTTTAAATATTAGGAAAGATTTATTTACATAAAAAAATATTCATGTAATCCATAATGTCTGCTGGGAACAAAAAGCCTGCATGAAGATAACAAATTAGTTTAGAGAATATGCAAAGATAGAAAATGGGGTTTATGATGATGAGTTTTTCCCATTGTACAGTGAGATAATTCTAAGTGAACGAGACAATCTACCAGGATTATTAATTCAGATCTATAAATGGCAGACTGAGGAAGAAAATGCAAAATAATTGTTAGTCATGGTTGTCAGCAAAAGAGACAATTCAAGTTGTGTGCAATGTATCAGAGATGTTAAAATGAATAAAGTGCATCAATTTAATTCTTACAGCAAATGTAACAGAAATCCAAATGCACATAAAAATAGGAAAATATGTATTTAAGAATCTAATGGTAATATTATCTGCTTATCTACAAGGAAACATTTGTATTCATTGACCAAGCAGACAATGCTACTGGAGTTGTACTTTTCTTCTCTCTTTCACCATCAATCTGGCATCAAAGTGTAGTATCTGTTTTCCTTGTTTCTAATGGTAATGGTAATATTATCTGTTTTCCTACAAGGAAACATTTGGCATTCATTGACCAAGCAGAAAATGCTACTGGAGTTATACTTCTTTCTTTCACCATCAATCGGGCATCAAAGTGTAGTATCTGTTCTCCTTGTTTCTACTGGTAATATCATCTGTTTTCCTACAAGGAAACATTTGGCATTCATTGACTGAGCAGTACTGTTTGTGGCTGAAATTTATAACATCTTTCTCTTAAAATACAATTTTAAGAAAACAGGTTTCTTAAGTTCAGTAGCTTTTATCGCTCTTTCCAATATTGATGGGGGTTTCCTTCTGAACCTTCTAACGCAAAAATAGAAATATAGTGGACTTGATTTTTATGTCATATCCAATTTTCACTCTGCAGTAAAGGTTGGACAATCTTGTTGCATCCATAGAAGAGATTTAAAGTAAGAAAGATGTGGTTCTAATAAAAAAATGCTCTGTTATATTGGTTGGCTCATTCCATGAATTCTTGATACTGTTATCACTTTAGAGGGTATCTATAATTATAATTCTTGCATTATCCCAAAGCATTACTCGACCTCCCATTCTATTCATCTTTTCAGTGACTTCCATGATGGTCCAGTGATCAGGTACATTGAATGTAGCTCTACGTTCATCATTAAATATTGCTGTTGAAATATGCTTACATGTACTAATCATAATAAAGTAATAATGTCTATCTAGATTGCAGATTTTGTTTATTTCCCGTTCTATGAATCTGTCTCCGTCTGTCTGTCATCAGACATCAAAATTTAAATATTGTGCATATTAGTATCTTGTCTGATGTAAACTAGCTAGGATTAATTGTGTTTTTTCTCTTTCTCTTCTTGCATACAAAATTGATTTCATCTATACACCTGTTGCCTGAAGACATTTATTCAGAATGAAACCTGTCAAAACACAGTTTTTTTTTGCCTTGTCTTTTATTTCCCTATTATCTATCTCTGCTCATTTCTATCAGTCTATCTATCACTCAGTTTATTCCTCTCACACTGCCCATATATATCTTATTATCACCCAATCTTTCTGTCCCTCTTACACTACCCATAGCTATCTTTTTATCACTCAATCTTTCTGTCACTCTTACACTACCCATAGATATCTAGGCCTGGGTATGACGTTAAACTGCATCCAACAGCAAGGCCTCTGATCAGGAGGTTTTGAGGAGCGTGAAACCACGTCTTAATTGCTGGTGTTCCTAGGTCTACCCTGACCCAGGGTGGTAGCACCTGTTGGCAATGGGAAAATAGTGAACTCCCAGTTTTTTCCAGACCTTATCCACATCCTGGGTATGACGACAAACTATATCCACATCCTGGGTATAGCGATAAACTACATCTGCGTCCTGAGTATGGCAATATACTGCATCTGTGTCCTGAGTATGGCGATAAATTACATCTGTGTTCTGGGTATGACAATAAATTACATCTGTGTTCTGGGTATGACGATAAACTACATCCAACAGCAAGGCCTCTGATAATATGTTTTTGAAAAAATAATATTGCCAGCTATGTTTATTAGTACTATATATTTATATATATATATATATATATATATATATATATATATATATATATATATATATATACTAAATTTGGCATTAAATGACCTACAGTGGTTGATATGCCATAAAACCCAACCAACCAACCATATATATCTCATTATCACCCAGTCTTTGTGTCCCTCTCACAATGCCCAAAGCTATCTCATTATCACTCAGTCCCTTTCTGTCCCTCTCACACTGCATATATATATATCTTTATCACCCAATCTTTCTGTCCCTCTCACTCTGTTCATATCTACTTTTTCATCACTCTCACTCTATCAAATAATCAGTCTCTGTTTCTTTCTGTCACTATATCTACCTATCTAAGTTCACATCTGTCTTTGTTCATATCTATCTCTGTATCTATCACCAAATCTTTCTCTCTTAGCCTCTTAATATCTGTCTGTCTGTGATTGCTGCGATTAAGGAATTTCTATGTGGGATTAAATGCAATTTGTTTAAGAATTAGAAAGAAATAATGTCATGGAGAAGTTTATCTTTTCTTCGTCTTTTTCACTTCTCTCCCATGAAACCTTAATTATAGATTTTGTCAAGGGCAATAGATGTGAAATTATGATGGCTTCTTACACATAATCTTTTTGTCTGGGCTTTTTTGATTTGGAATCAGTTTTACTTTCTGGTTAAGACACCTGCAAACTAAGATTATATGGCAAATAATTGGAAAAATTGAGAGAAAGCAAAAGATGGAGAAGGGCAAAGAAAAATGAAAAGAAAACAAAGATAAAGAAAAGAATCAGGAATAGAGACAAAGAAAGACATATTTAGATTGTTGATTGGATAACGAGAGAGAGAGTGGCTGAAAAGCAGATAAGAATGAAAAGGTATAATAATTGTGTTGCATTAACATTCTTTATGCCCAGATAGAGAAAAAGATAACAGAGAGGATATATTAAAAAGATATTTGTACATTCCATATGCTTTTTATCCATGTTCGTTTAAAGTATAGATGGGTAAGGAAGATTGGAAAGGATAAGGGAGATAATAAGATGATACAGGTAAAGGACAAGAGCAAACCAGAAGATTAAGGAATAATCTTAGCTGAATTGGAAGGGATGATTTAGTGAATGAGAAGATAGAGGCAAAAGTTCAGAGCAGAGGAATGAGATAATGGATAATCTCAATTGTATTGGAAAGGATAAGGGAGAGAATAGGAAGATACAGGTAAAAGATAAGAGAAGAGCAGAGGAATGAGATAATGGATAATTTTAATTGTATTGGAAAGGATAAGAGAGAGTTTAGGAAGATACAGGTAATACTGCTCTTCTGAGGAATGAGATAATGGATAATCTTAATTGTATTGGAAAGGGTAAGGTAGAAAATAAGGGTTTGTCAAGGGTAATAGGGATAGTGGATGACAGTGGACCCACCTACCTGATGAGGTTGAATGGATCACAGTAGGTTTGGCAAAGGGAGAAACACTGCTAAGAGCCATGATGGATAGGAAAATATGGAGAGCCATGATCACCATATACTGAAGAGGTACAACACATAAAAGAATTGATTTGTTTTTTTATGGTTTATCAAACTTTTGCAGATTATTTTAAGCCGGAAAATATTTTTCAGTTGTAAGAATTTTATTTTTTTTTTATTTTTTTTTATTTTTATTTTTTTTGGAGATAATGATTTAGTGATTCAAATCTTACTAATTAACTGGTAATTAAATTATATTTAATTATTAATTGGTATGCTAAAGTCTTTCTAATTACCTATAACTGGAGGGTGAAGAGGTGTATTAATACCCTTTCCTATGGTGTTTGCATGTAAATGAATGTAACGAACCCAACTGGAATTGCAACTCAGCTCTCCAATTAACAATTACAAGCTGTCATTCATTACACCAGCCGCTTACAGCACCTGGTATTCCCAAGCAGTCATCTAAGTAATGACCTGGCTGAACATTGCTTAACTTTGGTGATCATACAGCGAACTAATGTTTCAACATAAAAGAAGGTAATGTCCCCAAAACACAAATGTTGAAATTAGGGGTGCTTGTGATTTAAAGATGGATGGCAATGGTGGTGGGGTCTGCAAGGATATAGAATGTCACCAGTTCTCTGATGGCAACATATAAATGCATAAAGGTGGAGGAGAATAGCAACAAGAAAAAGCAACACTGTCAGCTTTGTATTCTGATACATGAAAGATTGTAGTAATTAAAATAAACAAAGTTCTCAAGATTGTTTGAACTGTAAATTATAATCTTTTGTAATCAGTGATTTTTATCCTAATGGGCATCCATATATTGTTTAAATATTTATAATTGATAGACACTTTCTTTTCATTCTTTGCTTAAACAAGACTCAGTATTTAAACCATTAGATTGCTTGTCAAATTCTCAATGGTTTCATGGTAATCTCTCTAATAAATGCAACTTATTTTTTCATTTCACTGAAAGCAAGGCAGTAAAGCCACTAAGATGTAAGGGGGTCAATGAGTGTGAAAGAATAAAAAAATGAAAAGTTATTAAGAAGCAAGAAAAATAAAAGAAAATGAATCAAGAAGACAGTACATAATGATTGACATTGCATTAAAATTTTTAAAGATCAAAGTTGGCTAGAAAACCAAGAAGAGGAATGTTCTACAAGTAAGAAGTGTGAGAAAAGAAATTGTTAGCAAAGAATTTATGGTTGCACATAGCTATTTCAACAGTAAAAGGATGAGACCTAGCTGCCAATCTAGTACTGCACTCAAATTCATAAAGTCTTGGTATTAGTGAAGTAAGAATATTTACCCAGCCTCCCCACCAAGGCTAGATGTCACACAAGGACATTTTAATGTGGAGAGCATCATACAGACACTTATGCAGATAGGCCAAGGACAAAAATTGGTTTTATACCAAGCCCCTGTGATCACTGTCACTGTCCCAACCTCTTTAGTGCAATGAGGAAGGTGCTGCCACAGGGTTGAAATCCCCAGGGCTGAGCAACTTCTCCTATCTAAAATGAGGAGAAACATAGCTCCTCTTACAGCGTTAGAGGGTGTTAACCATACCTCAATAAACCAATTACCATGAAAGTATTTATAAAAAAAAAATAGCAGAGAAGCTACATTACGGCAGTGGGAAAATGACTGAAGCTGAGATGCCATGTCAGGACAAATAATATTGCAGAATCTTCTTTGGACTTTATCAAGAATCTCTAAATTTATAGCAGGAGCACCAGACCAGATGTGGCAGTCATATTCAAAGCATGGCTGAATGGAACTATGCTTAGAACAGTGTATTAGCTGTTTAAAGTCTTTAACATGAGATTTCATTATGTCAGGTTTGTTTGTTTTTTTTGTTCTTTTTTAATCAGTTTCACCCCAAACAAGGCAGTAATACTACTAAGACACAAGGGGTTACTGGGTATGGAAAAGTTAGCAACAGTAACATTAATAATGAGCAGAAAGAGAAAAGAGTTATCAGGAGGACAGTAGATATTAAATGTCATTGCATTTAAATTTTTGCAAATTAAAGTTAGCTGGAAAGCACGGAGCCGCAAAGGAATTCCACAAACGAGAAGTGCGAGAAAAGAAACTGTTAGCATAGAACTTATGGCTAATTCCAAGTGACCAACTTATGAATCCACCTCTTCTTCCCCCAGCAAGGAGTTAATAATGGTTTGTGATACAATCTACTAATTATCTCATTAAAAAAGTTCTTACAATCTAAAAAAAAAATATATATATTTTTTGGCTTTAACTAACCTACAAAGTTTTGCCATAAAAATGAATGAATCAATTAACAGAACTTTGGTCATTACACATTTTGAATGAAGATTTTCAAGATAGGCAAGTTTTGCCCTTTGGAGAAATTGATACAACACAGTATCTGTCTATATTTCTGAGATGAGGTATTATGTACATTATTCAGACTATTGTCCTCATCTTTGTTGACATATTATTACAGTGTTTCTGCTGTTGTACGCTCCAGCTTTCTTCAGGTGGTTGGAATGTCAAACTGAACCCTTTATTTCACTCACTGGGGTAGATTGTTCCAGTTCAACATGACTTGTCTTTAATTCCTGTTAATTTCCTTCTCAAAGTTTTCTACTGCCTTATCCAGGTATTGAACTCACACTCTTTGGGTCCTGTCACTGGATCTAGCTAACACCTTTATCCACTGTCTTATGTGTCCTTGAGGACATCTGTGTATGAATTTCTGGGTATTATAATGTAAATAGTGATACAACAGAATCTCTATAGTCTTATTTCTACTAATTCACCATTGTACTAAGCTAAGCCTAGTATAGTACAATGACTAATAAAACAACCAAGATGAAAGCTATTATGCCAGTTCCTCATTATTCTGTTGTCGTGCAAATCCAATATATACAGATGAGTGGAAAGAATTGGTATGATAGTTGCGGAATGGGATGGAACTGATGTTGAGAAGAAAGGGAGAAAAAAACACTCAATAAAACTGGATATAATTTCTGTTGGCCATCTTCAGAGGGGACCAGAACAAAAATGGATTAGATTGATTCTTGGAACAATAAACATCTGAATATCATGGAGATTCTTGTGAGGAACGGTATGTGGCGGCAAATAACAAAATCTCTGAAGCTGTAATGCAAGAAGAACAAGAAAATGGAAACCAAAGCAGATAGAAAACTGTAAAAGTTTGGATCAATAATGACATTAAAAATGCTGTGAATGTCTTGGGAAGAAAGAAAAGGAATTCATTTTCAGATTTAATAATCAGCATGATTTTAGTACTGAATTGACTGTAGAAGATAAGGAAATTAAACATGGAACAGTCTGTGATAGGGATAGTCTTGCACAACACTGCCACCTGCTACAAAACCAAAAAAACATTAACCTAAAATCTAGAAGCATGTTCTGAAATAATCTCATCAGACCCAAACATTCTGATTCCGGAGGTTTTGAGAAGCACCTCTTAATTGCTCTTGTTCCTCAGTTCATCTTGACCCAGGTGTAACACCTGTCAGTGTCCCAGCTATGGGTAAATAGTGAACCCCCAAACAACAGTCAGCAGTACATTTTTATAATAAATTGACCAACAATATATTTTTAAGGCAAAATGACAATGCAACAAAAAATATAAAAATATATATTTATATTAAATTTGTCGACAATACAATTTATGATCTACAAAATATCTACTTGAACATGTCTTTACTCTGACAATTTAAAATTATGAACAAGATATCTGTATTTGAAAGCATAAAATTATGTATCTGTCTATATTTCTGAGATGAGGAATTGTAATTATTTACATTGTTCAGACTGTTGTCCTCATCTTTGTAGCCATATTCACAATGTTTTGGCCATTGTATGCTATGGCCTTCTTCAGGTGATTGAAATTTCAAACTGAACCCTTTATTTTGCCCACTGGGGTAGATTATTCTAGTTCCAAGTGCCATGCCTCTTCCAGATCTCTCAGTATCAGTTATCACCATTTAATTCAACTCAAGGACATGGCCCAGTGGATAAAAGCGTTGGTTGACTTGACCCAAAGAATTGGGAGTTCAATACCTGGCTACAGCTGAAGTGAAAAAAAAAAAAACAATCTATTCTGGGGGATGAAAAAAAGGGTTCAGTTTGAAATTGCAATCACCTAAGAAGGCCAGAGCATATAATGGCTGAAATGTCATGAATATGGCAACAAAGATGAGAACAAGTCTTAATGTAAATGGTGTAAATCATAAAATTATGTACAAAATATTTAGATTTAGTTATTAAATGACCCATAGAGATGTTGATATGCCACTAAACAAAATCAGGTAACCAGCCAGACTTTCACCAAACCCATTCAAATATATATCGACTGTCAGCTGTATGCAACAGTTTTCTTAACTCAATGATTAAAAATGGCTTTGAATAAGTGAAGCATGTAGATTTTAGTGAAGACCATCCTTCCTCAAACCTCTTGTTAAAGAATCACAAAGAACTGTATCAGATAACAGTAACCATATAACTTGAGGACTTTCAACAGCAGCAACAAATAAAAAAGGGTTATCACATGTAAGTCAAAGAGAAAACAGACATGAAGTTGATGATTTAAGAGAAAGATTTCATTAAACGAGAGTAGCACTGGCTGATATGGTATCTCATATGATTAATAAAGAGAAATTTAGTTTCAGAGGTGTTAAAATTGACAAGCCATTTTTTGCCAATTAACAATCATCTTGAAGTTGTTTTGTGCATCAGCTGCTATTTTAACCTTGTCTGACTGATTAGCCTTACTAACAAGGCAAGAGTAATAGGTAGAGTCCTCAGCATAGATGCCAAATTGAGGGCTGACAACATTATGGAAGGTCATTAATGGAGATTAAAAACAGCATAGGATCAAAGATGGAGTCCTTGGGGCCACATGCATTAATACAAAAGGATATAGATGAGTGGCCATTTAAGATGACTTTCATTTCACAGTTTGAAAGGAATGACTGGATCAGCTCAAAAACATGCCTGGAGATACCATAGTTCTTCAGCTTGTGGAGAAGACCTTAATGCCAACCTTGTGAAAGGCTTTTGAGATGTCCAATACTACAGCCTCACCATTTTTTTGAGATGTCCAATACATAAGCATCACCATTTTTTATCTAGAGCATGATAAACTCTTTCCACAATTATTGTTAGTACATCAGCAGTTGATCTGGAGAAACAAAAAGCATATTGCTTGCCTGAGAAAAGGCCCTGTTATGAGAGATGAGGAACCAATTTAGCATTGATTAGTGCTTCTAGGAGTTTCCCAAAAAGTGGTAGAAGGCTAATAGGCTAATCATTGGAAGGGTTAAGATGGTTCACCAGTGTTCTTAAAGCCCTAACAACAGATGATGACTTCCAGCAAGGTATTTATTATACAGTTTAGAGAGAACAGGAGCCAGTTCAGAAGCACACTTCTTAATGACTATTACAGGGATGCCATCAGGTCCGTATTCTTTGTAGGGATCCAGATTAGAGATGACAGCAGTTCTAAGTGAGGAGTTAGGCAGGGATACTACAGATGAGTCAAGAGGTGAGTTTGAGGAGAAATTATGGGCAAAACATTCAGCTTTATCACTAGAAGATGATAACACCTCAGATCGATTGAAGCGGGGGAGAATACTGACCTTGCACTTAGTACTCTATTACAGAGCTGCCAGTAGTCACATGAACCAAAGTTTTTTGAGCCTATGTGGTGCCTCATTCTCTCAGCAAACAAGGACTTAGCTCCTTCAAGGACACGCTTATATTTGTTACGAGCAGTAGCAAATAGGCACCTGTTGAGAGCTGTCATGCTGATATAGCCAAAAATATTGGTTCCTGTGGGCTATGGTAGCTGGATTTCCAAGATGGGATGAAAGTGTCTGTATCAGCTCTGACCCAAGAAGAAACCTCAGAAGCGCAATTTCCAATTGAGAGGTTGAAGATATCAGTCCAAGGGGCATCATGAAAAAAATCCCAGAATGAGTCTTAATGCAAAGAAGTTTTATGGATAGGGGTTTCCTGTTTAATGGATGCTTGAAAGAAGATATTAGTAGCTACCATAGAGTAGTCTGAGTTACTAAGAAGACAGTATTGCAAAGCTTGGCAAGAGCAAAGAGAGGAGGTAAGAAATAGATCTGTTTAGCTAGGGAAATGAGTAGGTACATCCATGATTTGAGTGAGAGATTGGGCAATGGAAAAATTTAATGTCTGTATATCGCCAACATCAGCACCTTTAGGATGTTTCAGTCATTTGTTGTGGTGAGCATTAAAGTCACCAAAGACAAAGATATTTGCAGATGGATGGAGAGAAGGTGCCTTTTCTATACAGTCTTGGGAAGAGGGGAACTGATAAATGAAAAAGAGATAGCTGACAGAGTGAAAGATGGAAGAGATATATATATATATATATATATATATATATATATATATAATGTTTTTTTTATGTTTATGTTATTATTAGATACAATTTAAGTAAAGGCTCTGGTTTTTTTTAATTATTATTAAATAGTATTGATGGCATTTACCAGCCTGATTATTCGAGAAATTTCATAGAAAATATACATCCTCCAACAGGAATTAAACCTGTATTCCTATACAGAAACTGTCATTTGTCCTGAGGTGCTATACCATTTAGCTACAGAGAAGCATCTGGTTACCAAAGTCTAAATTACTGCTTGTAATACTATCTTTGACAATCATTTTGCAAGCAGATATGATTAATCAAGAAAAATCATCAAAGATTGTGTTAAAAATCAGTAATTTAACCAAGAAAATAATGTACAAAAACAAAACTTCTCTTTCAAATAACATAAAATATTTTGTCAATGCATATTATTTCTGCATAATTATTAATTTTGAAAAAAAAATGCTCATGAATTACTCCTCAACCAAGTATATATATATATATATAATGATAGTAAGAAGACGGAAACTTTAATTATCCATTTCGATTATAATTTATTTTGTGAACACCTAGGTGTTAAACTTTTTAGATTAAAATCTCCTCCATAAATGGAGAAAATACACTGCATGGACACGTTAGATTGGTAGTGGGGAGGGAAGGTGAGAGAGTAAAAGAAAAGGCTAAGGGATTAGTGGTTGGTAGTAATTGGTTCACCCAGCCAAGAATTTATTTTGAGATTTTTATGTTGGGCTGATTTTTACATTGGCCGATATGGTTTGTTGGTTTTAGGCAGGACAAACTATGTTGATTCAAATTTAATTAATTTAATGAAAGAGATCTTAATTCAAATAAATTTGGTATTAATATAGTGATACTTAAGCACTTGTTTCTTTAGACCAAAGTCTGAAAGTCAGTGGAGACATTAAGTTGAAGGAAAAGCAAGAGGGTAATATAAGAGTGGAAGGCTCTCTCTCTCTCTCTATATATATATATATATATATAATTTTGTTTTTTTTAATCATTTCATCCCAAGCAATATGGGAATGCCACTAGTACACAGTGAGTGAAGGTGAGAGAAAATGTCTGGGTGTAGGGGAGGACTGAGGAAAGGATAAAAGCTGAATAGGTTTGTTTCAAGAAGATAGAAAATGGCGATCGATGTTGCATTTAAATTTTTGAAGATTGTAGTTATCAGGGAAGGAAGGAAACAGAAGGGAGTTCTACAGGTGGGAAGTGCAAGAAAAGAAACCGTTGGAGTAGAAGTGGCAGTTGCATTTAACTATTTCAACAATAAAAGGGTGGGACCTAGATGCCAATCTAGTAGAATGTTTAAATACAAGTAGGTTGAGAACCAGGGGAAAAAAGCTTGTCAGAGCAGTAGCCACGAAAACATTTGTAGAAAAGACAGAGAGAAACCACATCAATTCATTGAGATAGTAACTGAAGTCAAGATTGATTACATTGTAGATTATTTCAAGAACCTCAAGATGTGTAGCAAGAAAACCAGACCAGATTTGGCAACAGTATTCAATGCTTGGATGAATGGTAGATTTGTAAATGGGCAAGGTGGTCTCTGACAAGAAAAACCTTTTGGCATGACACAGTGACCAAACTTTCCTTGCAGTAGATGCAGCTATTGATTCAATTTAGGCATCCCACTTCAAGTTAGTTGAAAATGTGAGGTCAAGAAGACATAATGTGTTTATCTCCAGAAATCTAGCATCAGCCAGGTTATAGTGGACAGGAACATTTCTCTATGGTGGTTAAATGAGAGCAGTTTTGTTTTGGAAGCAATAAAATTATGAGTCATTTTCTGCCCCAGTTAACCACTGATTTGGGGTCCTTTTCAAGAGCAGCATCCAGGTTGACTTTGTCAGCTCTGACAGATTTGCTATTGAGACAGGAGTAAATGGTTGTGTCATCTGCAGAAATGCCTGCTTGGCAACTGATGAAATCTGGAAGATTATTAATGAAGATCAGAAACAGTGTAGGACCCAAGATAGAGCCTTGAGGGACACGGGCATTCGTGTGAAAGGATCTGGAAGCGAATTCATTCAGAAGGATCTTCATTTCATGATTTGATAGGAATGAGTGGATTAAATCAATTGTCCTGTAATATTGTAGCCCTGAAGTTTATGTAGAAGACCATCATGCCAAACCCTGTCAAATGCCTTCAAGATATCTTGAGCCACAGCTTGAGCTTCACCATTATTATCAAGAGCTTGATATACATATTCAGTGATGGCTATAAGCACATCAGCTCTAGACTGAGCAAAACAGAATCCATATTGTTTGTCAGAGTAGGTCATGAGTGGTAAGATGATTAACCATTTCAGCAATGATTAAAGCTTTGAATACTTTGCTGAAAAGTGGGCAAAGACTAATAGTGTGATAGAGGGGTCAGAAGGTTCTCCAGAGTTCTTAAAAATAGAAACTACAGAGAAGGACTTCCAACAAGCAGGAAGCAGCAAGGCTATAGTTGTAGAGTTTGGGGAGAACTGGAGCCAGCTTGGAAGCATATTTCTTTAGAACAACAGTTGGGATCTCGTCACCTTTGCTTGCTTTATAGGAGTCTAATTTAGAAATAATATCTGTGACGGGGTTATGTATTTAGGAAGCAAATGTTCTTTTAGGGAAATATTATTAAGTCTTTAATAGGATAAAATTAGCAAGGATTTAATGGTGATATAATGGATAAAATGAACAAGGATTTATAGGTGACATAAAGATAAAGTTAGCAAGGATTTACAGATGAGATATAGGATAAGATTAGGAAGGATTTACAAGTGAGATATAGGATAAGATTAGGAAGGATTTACAGGTGAGATATAGGATAAGATTAGGAAGGATTTACAAGTGAGATATAGGATAAGATTAGGAATGATTTACAGGTGAGATATAGGATAAGATTAGGAATGATTTACAGGTGAGATATAGGATAAGATTAGGAAGGATTTACAGGTGAGATATAGGATAAGATTAGGAAGGATTTACAGGTGAGATATAGGATAAGATTAGGAAGGATTTACAGGTGAGATATAGGATAAAATTAGGAGGGATTTATAGGTGAGATATATACATTAAAAAGCATTGGGCTACATCAACGCCCAGGTTCTTGGTTCTACAGTTTCAGTAGCAAGTATGTTTTACACAGTAAAGTTACTAGCCTCTACACCTAACCATTTTCAATTAAGAGTTGCTTTTATAGACTGCCTTGCTTTTTAATCTATATCTGATGGGCAAAGCAATGAATTCATGGCTTTTCCTATGGGATTAGTAGAAAGTGAACAAAACAAACTTAGCTGGTATTTGAACCCTGCTCACTATTACCATTTTGTGTACTGATAATTCCTGTATTAGGTTCATGGGAAATTTTCTTGCTCTTGACCATTATATAATGTTAAGCAAATTTTAGAAGTATCTTCAGAATTTACTCAGATCTTTATTGCATGTGGAATCAGTCAATTGTGATAGATTGTATATATTAGAATCAATTCAGAGTTCAAGTATATTGGATTCTAATTGAACTTAATGACTACTTGTTTTTTTCTTGACACAGAAAAGGAATTTAAGAACAAGATTGCCAATAGTTATGAAAAATATGCTTTTTATGAGAAGCAATCAATATATTCATGGTTACATCTTGAGCAAAACCTTCAATGTCTCAAATAGAATCATGCAGAAGAAAAAATTCTTTCTTATGTTTGGTGGAATTCGAAGATAACTTATTACAAATTGCTGAAGTCTTAACACAGTGCTACTGTGTAATGCTTCAATGAGCAATTGTCCCACCTGAATGACAATCTGACATAGAAAATAATAGTTTCTGGGCAAAGAAACTGTCCAATAATTTTGCTGCATGAAAACACCTATATCCCTCAAATAGGTGACAATAAATGTACAAGGCCAAGAAGTATGATGGATTACTTCCTGTAACATTTTAATATTTGGTCAGATTTTGGGAAGTGAGTTAACCTGAAAATATTTGATATGATGGGTAAGTGTGCCTTTGCATGAAAGCTGAGTGAGACAAGATTGGTTAAGCAAAAAAAGAGAATGTATTGTCAAATGTGCAGATGATATTTTCCTTATTCTCTTCACTGCTGCTTGGGTGGACTGATGGTATTTTTGTGTGCAAGAGTTTCCTCATTGAAGTCTGAAGTAAGTAAATTAATTCTGTTCTCTTCTGTTTGTGGGCACTTGATATAATTGTCATGTTTCTTTAGAAGGTAAGGTAATTTTTATTTATTCTGCCTGAAGCAAGCTGTTTTGTTAATAGGAGAAACAATACAAAGAATGAGTTGAACCATTGGTACAATTCTTGGAAGAGTAATGAAAGTCTGAATTAACTGATGAAACTGTGATATCTGCCTGAAGAAGTTGCTTCTCAGAACAAAACGTGTCACTCTTCACTTTTACATCTTGTCATTCATTTGCCCACGGTTATTCAGATATATATTTTTATTTCATATCTTTCATATGTAGTGTTTTAAATATGTGGACTTTTAAGAAGTTTTTAAAAAAATACTAAGAACATTGTTTCATTCTTATTTTATCTCAATTGTCTTGTTTTTAATAGAATGACAAAATAAAATATGGAAGAATGCACATTGTACTATAAATAAAAAGATTATAACAATTTAGGCTTTAACTGTAGTGCTGAGAAAAATGATTGAATGTAGTGATGAATTTATAGGTTAGACATGATCTTCTGTAAAACAATCAAATTCTTTTAGCTTAGTGATTAAAGCACCTGATGTGTTCAAATTTCACCCAAAAGATTTATAGTTTATTTCTAACGCTGCACAATTGTTGACAAGCTGAGCAAATTTTGCAATAAAGAAAACCCATTAAAAAGGAAGACTGAAGTTAAATACAAATCAAAAATTAATAGTAATGGCTGACAATGCTTCATTTAATAAAAAATGAAGATGAAAGTGAATAGTTCTGTAAAATGAATAATCATGGCTGACAATGTTTCATCCATTAAAAAATGAAGAGGAAAGTAAATAGTTCTGTAAAATGAATAATTATGGCTGACAATGCTTCATTTAATAAAAAATGAAGAGGAAAATAAATACTTCTGTAAAATGAATCATTGTGGCTGACAATGCTTCATTTAATAAAGAAATAATGGTGACAGTAAATACTAACAAAAAATTCTAATAGTTGACAATGCCTCATTTAATTAAAGCAAAGTTGAAAGTAAATACAAAATTGAATAGTTGACAGTCATTTATTGAAAGGAAAATATAATGATTGTACATCTCCAACACTTTATAGATTTTGCCAAAATATATGAGGACATAATAAAAGGCTGTCATTTCATGATTACTGTATTTAAATCTTCTTTTTATAGCTGTTTTATCTTTTTCTTCAGAAGTTAACTATTTTAAAAATGGGATTTGCAAATGGTTTTTATTTCAAGCCAACTACTTAGCTGGCATTTTCATGTATGTTAGACATCTGCAAAAAAAAAAAAAAAAAGGTTCTAAGATGTTAGTCTGGTTAAGATGATGGGCTGGATTGAGGCTTAGCAATAATGAAGTCACTTCCATAATTATCTTTCAGTTCACTGGAGCCTCACAATAAAAGGAGCACCCCCACAAGAAAAACACTGCTATAGAAACTGGGAGGAGAGGCTAAGCATTAAAAATAAAGCCATGTTGAAAGAGGGAGTGTCATTTGACTTGTATATCTACAGACATTTGTGAGGGAAGTGATGGATGTAACATGAATATGAAAGAAATAAGATCAATTCTTAAAAATCTGTTATGAGAGAAAAGGAAGGACGAATCAGCTTCAGCCAAGAATGAAATTGTGAACAAGATCAATGTATTTGTGCCATGGATCATAACTTGTAAATTTTCAAGCAAGGTAGAAAATTGACAAGGTGTGCTTGCCATTTCTTACCATAACTTATCTCATTCTCTCCATTTTTTTTACCAGATCTTTTCTCTTTCCCTCTTCACTTTCCTTACACTAATCTTTCTTTTCCTTGACTTTACTTATCTCTTCCCTCGTTTTCTCTACTTTTCTTATCTATTCTCTTTCTCACCCTCTCTACTCTTTTCACTTTACTTACCATTTCTACTCTCTTTGTCTCTTTACATTTTTACATATCCCTCTTTCTCTCTTCACTTTTTGCCCTGTGTCTCCTCTCTTTCTCTTTTTACACTTTTACATATCCCTCTTTCTCTCTTCACTCTTCTCTTTGTGTCTCCTCTCCTTCTCTCTTTACACTCTTACGTATCCCTCTTCCTCCCTTCACTTTTCTCCCCGTGTCTCCTCTCCTCTCTTTACACTCTTACATATTACTCTTCCTCCCTTCACTTTTGTTTTCACATCTTTCCACTTTATCCATAACATTTCCTGTTGATTTTCCTTGTGATGACTTTTCCCTTGAAATTAAAACTCAGAATCGGAAGGCTGTCAGTTTTTAACTAACTGTGATAATATTTGGTTCTCTCCTCAATTTTGTGTTTTAAACACAAAATTGAGGAGAGAACCAAATATTAAAGTTCATTTCCAAATGCAGACATGAATACAAATTCCTACTACACTACCTACAACCACATCACAACATCAAACACTAAATAATGAATGGCTAGTAACCTGAAACTGATAAAATTTCTGTCCTGGGTATGACTATAAACTACATCCAACAGCAAGGCCTCTGATCAGGAAGTTTTGAGTAGTTTGGAACCATTTCTTAATTGCTGGTGTTTCCAGGTCCATCCTGACCCAAGGGGGTAGCACCTGTTAGGGTCCCAGTTATGGGCAAATTTGCAAAAAATTATTGCTATCAATGAATTTTGGGGAAAAAATTGTTACCAGCAAAAGATTATGACCAGCAATACATTTTTGAAAAAAAAATATTACCAGCAATACATCTTTGGACAAAAATATTACCAACAATAAAAATCTTGTCGGCATTAAATAACCCATTGAGGTTGATATGCCGTAAAACAAACTAAATCAAACCTAATAAAATTTCTTTAAAAGCATATACAAAATTTTAAAAGCAACTAAATGATATAAAAATACATAAAATATATGTTGTAACCTAGAGAAAGTTACTGAATAGAATAATCGAATAAAGGTTGGTAATGAATGATAATACTTAGGACACAAACAATAGTCAACTGCTAGAAGTGAGTCAATTGAATTCCACAATAAATCTCCAACTCTAGACCAACATACAGTATTTACTACTGTATTTATGTGAATGGAGACATAACCATTATTGTCCGTAGGTATGCTATGACAATATATAAAGTCAATCAGGACTATAAATAGTTGAAAAACATTTGCCCGAAAGCGAAAATTAGCAAAATATCATTTTCCACTTTTTCTACTCCCATAAAGCCTTCAGCAATCTATAGAAAGAAAGATTTATATAAAAAGAGCACATGATCTGATAATTGTTTAAGGCATGGAACTGACAGTCATTATGCAGTGTTGATGCCTATGTCCATATTTATATCTACAAATGCTCTATACCTGATAATAAGGACTTCTCTCTAATAAATATAACAAATTGTAAACAAGATGATTGACACTTCTTTGCAGAAGATAATCATCTCTTCACTTGGTTGCTTTTTTTTCTGTTTTTTATTTGGAATTTCATTATTTCCATAATTTTTACTCTGCTATGGGCTTGGAAGTGATTCTTAAGACCAGCTTCTCTTTTACAACCTCTCTTACACACGGGGAAAACATAAAGATTGTCTTTGTGACCTACATTGGAAACTTGCCTCTTCCTGTGTATAATTATGTGATGTTTGAGTCCCATGGCTGACTCCCAAAACCTTGGCATAAAATTTGCACAAGTAACTTGCAGGTTTTTCTGGTAGGTTTGCATCCACAGGATTTTTCACCTGAACACTCTGGTGTGATCTCATGTGACTGCCTGAACCAGCCACCAAAGAGTGACTTTTCCACAAGTACTGCAAGTGTGTTCATGTTCTAATAGCTCTGGAACAGCTTGTATTTCTAATATGATATATATATATATATATATATATATATATATATATATATATAATTATTTCATATGGGTATAGATCTATTTCAACTAATGTGAAATACATCAGGGTTATATAACCCTGGTGTATACTCTGTAATAATAAATACATTGAGCTCTTTTTGTGGATCATTTTTAATATTTGATACTACTAGGATCCACTTGGATTATATACCAATGGATTTATTACCTGTACTATATATATATATATATATATATATATTTGGTTGGAGACATGTGAGTTTGTGACCCTGGGTTTCACACTTTAGCGATCATCAGACAAACTGAATAATTTTTTTAAAAATTTGGGTTTATGTAGATTGCGTGTATTGGTGTTATTGTGGTGGTGGGGGAAACTTCGTCGCTTATGTCATTGTACTAACGCAAACATCGATGTATGCAGACACATATACATACTTGGTCGTCCATTGGGACTCATACATATATAAACATATATGGGCAGTTTCGGATATGACATATGTATGTATACGGGTGGTGTTGTGTCTATACATATACATACGCATTTGTATGTTGAAATTTAAAGATTGGAAGTGTGGCGGAAATGTCTCGTGACATATATATATATTCAGTTGTATGGATATGAGTTTGTGACCCTGGGTTTCATGTTTTTGTGATCATCAGACAAACTGGTTTATTTTTTAAAAATTGAATCTATTTATGCTTGTTTGCATTTGATTATGTTTGGTGGTGGGAGGGGGGAATTCTTCTCTGTTTCCATTTGGGATGACATTCTCTCTCACACACACACACATACATACAGGTGTATGCATTTTAGTTCACACAAACACACCCGTATAAACGATCTGAGATTAGGCACAGATATACATCCATGCGTTCAAGCATACATATATACGCAATTATATGTACTGTTACAGCTGGTGCAACACAAAATCAGAACCAGATTTGTAGAAATTAAGGTTGAAGAAAAGAGATTACATCTAGAAATGAAATGCGGATTTTTTTTTTACATATAATACAATATCTTTTAGAACAATAGGGATGAGGTTTAAAACAATATAAGTTAGGAAAAGCTAACAAGTTACTAAGTGTTCCAGAGCCCAGAAAGTAGTTGGCTTAAAGTGTAACTATACATGGGAGTGGGAGAGGAAATCCACTGTAGTTAAGATTTTGGCAATGGATGGGAATTTGTCGCTAGTCAAAGAATTATATTATTTTCTTCTTAAAAATAGTTTGATTAATTCACATATATATAAAATAAAAGAGTTTGGTCAATAATATCAAAGAAAGGGGTGAAGTATTTATCTATAGTCTTTTCTTTTCGAGGACTGTAGGAATTTAGATTTTTTCGGTTGAAGCTTTGTTCTTGAATCAAAAGGACCAGAGTTGACCACAATAGTCATGGTGGTGGGTTCAGAAGGCAACTGGCTAGTTGGTATGAACTCATGTTTATATATGTTTTTTGGACTCTCTAGAACCCAGTAGAAGTTTCTAGAGACTTCTAGAAAGTTCCATTCTATTATTATGAAATCTAAAGCGTTTGGTGAATGGAAGCTTTTCGTCAGGTAAAAAGGGTGTCTAGTAGCTACAGATTTAAGTCATCATTTTAAATTAGATTTTGTATTTTATAGTGTAAGTGTAAAGAAGTAGGACGAAAATGGGGCCTCATAACAATACATATATGTGTGTATATGTAAATAAAAATATTGTGTGTGTGTGTATAAATAAAAATACCACATTGAATGACTTCTTTACTAGCAGCATTTGAAATTGTACAGTGTGTCTGATGATTTTTTTCAGGCCAATGCTTTGTTGGTTTCTATCTTCTTGTGACAATTTCAATAATAAGGAGGAATAATGTTTGGGATATTTGTTGGTGATCCATTTCAGCGGAAGAAACAAGTTCGTTGAATTGAAAAAGTGGAAGGGAGATAAAAAAGAACAAAGAAAAAAATAATGAATTTCAAGTGTAGAGAATGGAGATTAAAAATAATAGTAGCAAAGAAAATCATTTGACAAGTGGTAAATTGAAAGGAAATGCTTATAAAATATGAAAGAAAGATAAAGAAGTGAGAAAAAAGAGAGAAAGGAGACTTGGAAAAGGAAAAAAAAGAAGCAAAGGAAAAACTATGAAAAGAAAATGTTGCTTAAGGCCATATCACATTGAAATACTGGTTCCTGTAATATCACTGAAGTTAAGTAGTTGAGCCCAGTCAGTACCTATATGGGTGACCACTTGGGAATACCAGGTGCTGTAAAGTTGGATGTGCTGGTGGTTTAATGGATAATGGCTTAGAATTATTAATTGGAGAGCCAAGTTTCAATTACAGTTGTGTTTGTTATATTCATTTACATGCAAATACCCTTGGGAAAGGTATGAATCTGACTCTTCTCTCCCTAGCTATGGATGAATTAGTCAAACTTGTATCACTAAATCATTATTATTTCCTAAACATTTTTACAATTTAAAATCCATTTTCTGGATTTAAATAACCTGCAAAGGGTTGATAAGCTGTAAAAAATGAATGAATCAAAATAAATCAGAAAGAGTGAGCAAAAAATAAATAGGGTGGGGAGAGGGAGAGAGAGGGGGTGGGTGAGAGTGCGGGTGATAGAGAGTGGGCGGATAAGAGAGAGGGAGAGGGAAATAAAGAGGAGCGGGAGAGGGAGATAGAGAGAGGGCAGATGAGAGAGGGAAACAGAGGGGGGCGAAGGAGAGGGTAAGAGAGAGGGAGAGAGATAAAGAGAGGGAGAGGGAGAGGGAGATAGTAGGTGGGGAGATGGAGGGGGACAGAGAGGGAGATAGAGGGGGACAAAGAGAGAAGCTGATTTCAATAAAAAGGGTAATTTGGATGAGAAAGGAGGGAACAGAGTTGATAGATGAAAAAGAGAAAAATAAAAGACAAAAGACTGAAAGGAAAGTGAAGAGAAATAAAAGAAAAAAAAAGAGAAAGAAGAAATATTGAAGAAAGATATTAAGAGGATAATAAAAGACATTTTTTGTGAAAGGAAACGGAAATGAAGCAAAAAAGAAAGATGAGGAAAGCAAAAGAAAGAAAAAAAAAACAGAATTAAGTAAGTGTTGTTAAGTAAAAGAAAGAAAAAGGTTGATAGTTAATTTCCAGTTGCCAAAAGAAGAGAGGAGCTAGGATTGATCCACAAATCACTGATCTTTGACTGACCACTGCGCACAATTTCTATTAAGTGGCTTGTTCAGTAGGGACACTAGTTATTAACCCACTCTGCAGACTGCCATCCTCTTCTAAGTGGAACAAACATTGTTCTCATTTTAAGACTGATTTCCACAAGAATCTTACAAGTGCAAAATGAAGGCGTGACATTGAATCCCTCGGCACCAGGATTTCATCACACAAAAGTTGAAAAAGCATTGCTTACTTTTCCCTTTTGTATATCTACTTTATTTATTATGCATGAGCATAGGTAAATCTTCTTACGGATCTATCTGTCTATAATCATTTCGGTATATTGGTTGGTTTATTTGTTTGTTTCTTTCCCAGAACCTCTCTTTTAATTTCGTTGATTTCACTACCACAGTCTGTCTGCAGATATTGATCTCTCTATCTCTGGCTGTCCACAGCTATTTACCTATATTCAGCCATTGATCTCAAGATATTCATATCTGACCATCTATGTAGTCTGGTCTGGCAAAAGCACACACAGCTTTCTGAGACATTCATTCAGAAACAAACTTTCAATCTCTTGTTATATTTAACTATTTCTTTATTCAAGGAACTGTCATAGTGTCTATTCATTGCTATATGTTGGGTGGACCAAAACATTGGTTTGGCTTTATCAGATGACATGTGGAGCTTTTAATAAACTTTGTTCAAAAATTGTTTTCAATTATACTGACAGTTGTCATAGTAGCAAGAATTTCTTTAAAAGGTTTCATCAAAATTGGCAGATTTTTGTTTATTGGTTCTGACATAAAAATCAAAAGCAAAGAACATTTGAAGCATTTTATGTTTTGTATTTTAAAAGAAATGTAAAAATACAATTCAAATTAAAAAGAAATAGTCTGCAGTTTATGAATAAGGTTCTGTAAATGCTCAAAAGTGTCATAAGTGGTGTGTAAAGTTTTGTACTGGACATTTTTTTACTAAACAATGTTCTGTGTTTGAGCAGACAAGTTGCAGCTGATGGTGGTTGAATAAAGACATTATTTAATAATAACTAAAATTATTAGCTGATTGTAGTAGAATAAAGACATTATTTATTAATAACTAAAATTATTAGCTGATTGTAGTAGAATAAAGACATTATTTAATAATAACTAAAATTTTATCAGATTAGATCATTTGATTGTAGTAGATTTTGAATGTTGAAATTTGTTTGATCTTGAAAATAGTTATCCTTGAATCAGCTTTTTTTATCATGCCCAGACAAAATTATTTGATTGTCTGGATGTTACTCCCAAGAATAAAAAAAACAAAAAATTATTTAAAATAGACTAAAATTTAAATTAAGCTGATTGTGAATGGACATAGAATAAAAGACATTATTTATTAATAACTAAAATTGTACAGTGGAAAAGATAACCACAAACTCATAGAAAAATAAGTGTTCAAAATCAATTGTAGTTCTTTTTAAGTTTTGATTTTAACTGAACTCATCCTTTCTTCCTCTTGTGTCTTCTTCACAACATTTCAATTCTGGGGCTTAATTGGTCAGAATGAGCCATTACATCCTTGTGCGTATGATGAAAATTGATTGAAACAACTGCTTTAGAAATCTAAATATTTTCCTTCCTGAATATTTCAGCATATGCTTTTATATAAAAATGTTTTAGACCCGTAGTTTTGTTTTTTGTTTGGGACCCTGACAGGTGCTACCACTCCAGGTTAGAATGAACCTGGGAACAACAGCAATTAAGAGCTGGTTCCATGCTCTTCAAAACCTCTTGATCAGAGGACATTCTGCCAGATGTAGTTTATTGTCATCTACATGACGTGAAAGGAACAGACCAACATGACAATTACAAACTTGAGACACCAAAATCAAGCAAGTGTACATTTTAAATATCTAGTAAGTGTTTTAACAGGGCAGAAAATGTGATAGCAATATCCAAAGGCACATTAGAATAATGAAACATGTTTTCCAAAAGCTAAGGGAAATATTAAGGAACAGAAAAATATCATTAGAAACAAAGAAAACAATACTGGACTGTTATGTAATATCAGTCCTCTTGTATGGAAGTGAATGCTGGACAATATCCTGACAGATGAAGAGACTTGAGGCAACAAAAATATGGTTCTACAGAAGGATGCTGAGAATACCATGGACTGAACAAGTGAGTAATGGCAAAGTTTTAGAGAAAATGGAAGTAAAAGTGTCACTTATATTTAGCATCAGAAAGAGATAGTTGAAATTTCTATGTCACATAATGAAGAAAGAGGGCTTGGAAAATTTGATACTCACAGGACATAATGAAGATGAATGGGACAGGGTAAAGCAGCACATAACCTGCCCAATGAGCTTATGTAAATGGTTGGAAGAACAGGGATTAGGAGAGATTGCAAAAGGACAAATTTTACTAAGAGCTACAAAGGAGAGGAAATTGTGGAGAGCCATGGTCTTCCATGCCGTGAAAGGTCATGAGACATAGAAGAAGAAAGAGCTTGTGTAAATGGTTGGCAGAACAGGGATTAGGAGAGATAGCAAAAGGACAAATTTTACTAAGAGCTACAAAGGAGAGGAAATTGTGGAGAGCCATGATCTTCCATGCCGTGAAAGGTCATTGAGACATAGAAGAAGAAGGAACTTGTGTAAATGGTTGGCAGAACAGGGATTAGGAGAGATAGGGAAAAGACAAACATTGCTAAGAGCTACAAAGGACAGGAAATTTTGAAGAAAGATGATCGCTCACCTCTTGAATGGACATGACATATAGAAGAAGAATATTATAAAATTGCAATAAATACTGGTTGCCTACCACATTTTAAAGTCACATTTTGGCAAAAAACATTGTAGTTTTTATATAAGAAAAGAAACCGATTTTAAGATAGTACAGAAATAAATCTTGAAATGCAAGATAGACGAAATGATAGAATAAATGGCTGAGTAGATAACAGGTAAGTAGATTGGTTGACTGAATACTCGGGCCAATAGCAGGTTAAGCAGGCTGAGAATTGGCAGAATAGATTAAAAGATATTGCCTCTTATTAACTAATTTAGCTATCACCTTGTCAGGAGGCAAATTATACACCTCACTTCAACTTACAAGGGAAATGGATTTTATTAACTTTTCTCTTTTCCTCAACTATCTTCACAGTATGCATGAAAATTGGCCGTTTGGTCAGATTGCACACACACACACACACAAGTCTCTCTCTCTCTCTCTCTCTCTCTCTATCTATATATATATATATATATATATATATCAAATATGTGGTGCAGTTTAATTTATATTACAAGGAATCATTCATACAGAAAATAAATTAGTAAAGTTAATGAGATATGAATTTTTTTATGAATGATTCATTGTAATATAAATTAAACTGCACCACATATTTGATTTAAAAGAACTAATCTGATGTGCAAATTTTCAGGCAAACAACTGAGACATTGCTCTATTTATTGAACTATTTAGTTCATGCCACACTGATTAATAAACTCCTACAACAAAAAAATTCTTAAATTGCCATATTAGTAAATTTTCAAAATTAAATTTTCAAAAATTCAACCTTAGTGTTGCCACTGCATGCTACACAAGTTTCTATCTGTTATCAATAACACTCTTCAAAAAAGCATATTTTGATTTGCATTATATTTTTTTCATCTCGGATGCTACCTGAATTTTACCAAAAAGAAAATCATTTCCATGCCTGATGATGACCGGAGAACCCGTCGAAAGTACTTGTATATTTAAGGAAGACCTAATACAGTTTATAATTTTAAAAACAAGGATCATAACATTCATTGAGCAGTTAGTGGGTTAATACATTTTAAAAATTTAGTTAGCAAAGTGAATTTGCTATTTTATATCATTAACTTTACAAATTACTTTTTGTATGAATGATTCATTGTAAAATATATATATATATATATATATATATATATATATATATATATATATATAGTCATTTCACCCAAGCAAGGGTTACTAGAGTGTGAGAGAGCATGAGAAAAAACACTATTAAGAAGACAGAAGATAATGATTAACATTACATTTAAATTTTTAAAGATCAAAGTTGATTGGAAAGCAAGAAGCCAGAAGAGAGTTCCACAAGCGAGAAGTGCAAGTGGAGAAGCTGTTAGTGCTGAACTTAAAATTATATCTAGCAGCCATTTCAACTGTAAAATGATGAAATCTTGCTACCAATCTAGTACTCCACTTAAATTCATAAAATCTAGGTACTATGACAGTACTTATAGAAAAGGCATAGGGAAGCTATGTTGCATCGGTGGGAAAGGGATTGAAGCCGAGATGCCAGGTCAGGACAAATAACATTACAGATTCTTCTTTGGATTTTATCAAGTATCTCTAAATGTATAGCAGAAGCATCAGACCATATGTAGCAGCAATGATTAAAGTCTGGATGAAGGGTAAACTTATAAATATGTAAGATAGATTCTGGTGAGAAAGCTTGACAAGTGAACCAAATTCCCTAGCAACTGACCTAGTAATTGATTCAATATAATCTTTCCAGTTCATGTTAGCAGAAAACGTAAGCCTGAGAATACACAATAAATCACTGTGCTGGAGATTAGCATCAGCCATACTGATGGGAGGCAGAAATGGACTTAATATATTAAAAAAGAATTATACTACTGTTACTTACCACATGATGCTATACAAACTTTCATACACGTGACAGTCATCAGGCATAAACTTGAAAATGTCTGTCCTAACATTTCTTTATTTGTGTAATTTGCAGTTTAAGCCCCGCACATCAATTGTAATTAAAATTTCCTGAAAATTTCTGTTTTGGTGTAAATTTACATACTTTCTTTGAAAATAACCATAAAAGTTTGCAGAAATCTACCATTTTGGAGTTATAGACAATAAAAGTTTAGACTCATTCGTGTCAGGTCCATCTACCATTACTAGTGTTGTTTGCATACGTTTACCTCAAATAGTCATGCATGGAAGCTTACTTAGTTAACAGCTTTTTTACTGATCTTCCTCTTCTTACTCGTCTCAATTATTGTGCAAAACCAAAAATCTTTATATACTTTTGAAAGTGAAGTCTATTGAAATTTTTAAAAAATTTGTTCAAGTTATTTGGAAAAACAATGGCAAGTGTTGCTTTTTATAGTATCATTGCTATTTTGTAAATAATCATGCTTAAATAATATTTCTAAGGTTATTTACTTTTTGTAAATAATCATGCTTTTTAAAAACCCGAATTTAACAAAAATCAAAAAAAATTGAACCTTAAAATGGTTCTTGTTATTACTAATTACTTTCTAGTTTTTTTGTTTTTTTTTGTAAATGTTGTATCATACATATGGACAATAATGGGTATATTCCCATTCATATAAATACAGTAGGAAATATTTTATGTTGGTCTGCAGTCAGAGATTTGTCTCCAGCAGTGCTGGTCCAAATCATTGCTTCTGAGCAGAGAGGGTCCCCAGAGTCTTGTCTTGGGAAGCAGCTACCTGACTCCATTTTATACGGGGTCTATGGGGAACTTTTTGCTGAGCCTACAGTCTCTGATACCCCACATTAAATTCGGCCTTGTGCCATATCTGACTGTGTGGGGTGGTTGGTAGATATCCTGCAATTGGAGATTCATTGTGGAATTCACTTGACTCACTTCTAGCAGTTGGCTACTTCTTCTATGCACTGCTGGTGAATCTTATATGTGTTGTTCTTGTCCTAAGTATTATCGTTCATTACCAACCTTTGTGTGATTATTCTATTCAGTAACCTTCCTTAGGTTACAACAGTAAATAATCATGCTCTTTGTAAATTTCATGCAAAGTTTGTGCATTGTCTGTGCAATAATCAAGACAAGTGAAGCTTCTGCACAAACGTATGTAAACAATGCCAGTAATGACTGCAGTGCTGTAGCCACAATGCGAATGAGGCCAAACTTTTATTGCCGATAACTCTAAAACGGTAGATTTCTGCAAACTTTTATTGTCATTTTCGAAATAAGCATGTAAATTTACACCAAAATAGAAATTTTCAGGAAATTTTAATTACAATTGGTGTGCAGGTCTTAAAATGCAAATTACCCCTTTATTTAATGGTAAAAAAATAAGTTAATGGAACATGCCATTTCTATATAAAAAGGTGGTAAAGGGAAAAATTCCTTGAAGCATGGCAGCAGTTATCATCCTGGTTTTATATTTTTCAATAAGCAATTGATTTTTAAATTTACACACACTTAGTACTTTTCTTCTCTTTAATATATTAGGGTTACCTGCATTCTGCAGCAGGTGCTTACTGCCCCTGAAATCCCCACTAGGGGAGAGGGGCAAGCATGATTGGGTGCCCTAGTCAGTGCTTTGTGACCCACATTGTCTTACCAACATTTGCTTTTTATATACCTACATTTATGTACCTTACAAATTCAACTAAGCACAATAGATTATTAAAGGATGAAAAATTTGTATGGATTTTAATGCCATTCTGAGTTCTTTTCTTATCCTTCAAATCTGTGAATTTGTTTTGCTCATGCTAAGTCTTGAAAAAGCACTATATAAAATTTGCTATTTTTAACCGTAATATTGAACGTGTTAAAATTATTCAACTTTTTAACAAAAACAAGTTGATGTTAAAAACTGCCACAAAATATTGTTGAATTATTTCAGATGGAATCATCTATTATGACATGTCTGTAATCTGTATTTAGATAGACTTTATTTAATTGTTCACCTATATTGCCTATGATCCATTATTGTACAGAATTAGGTTACAATAAAATTTGTATTTTATATTAATACTACCTTATGAAAATTGAGATGCAGTAGAGTGCCCCCAGCAATCTGATTCAGGGCAGAGATGGGGGGAATCAAGACCCTTGCACTGGCCCTGTTCTGCAGTATAATAAGCTTGTCTAAGAAGCAAAGATCTCCACCTTACCATTGTTGTACTCTTCTGTTTTTCCTACCACTTCCTTTGACATTTTGTGATTTTTTTTTTTTTTTTTTGCGTTTCACCCCAAGCAAGGCGGGAAGCCACTAGGACGCAAGGGGTTGCAGAAAATTTGGAGCAAGATCAGATAGGAGTGATAGAAGAAAGGATGAGGAGAAGGGTAGTGGATAGATCAAGGCAACTGGAGATGTTGATTGACATTACACTTGAATAGCTGGAGATTATAGCTCTCAGGGAAACTGGAATAGGGAAGGGAGTTCCACAGGCGAGAGGTGCATGAAGCTATTAGAGTAGAAGAGACGGCTACATTTAGGAGTTTCAACAGTGAAAGGGTGAGAGCGGGATGCCAGCCTCATAGGGCACTTGAACTCATAAAGTCTGGGAACCAGCGAATGCAGCTCCTCTGAGCAAATGCCATGAAAGTAATAGTAAAACAGACAGAGAGAGGCGACGGCGTGTCTGTGAGAAAGTGACTTTAGATGAGATGCCAGAGCAGGGCCAATTATATTAGCCCATTACTTTCTGAAATATATTTTGAAAGTATTGTGTTATTTTGATATGTTACTTGATTAAAACTTTTGGTGCCAATTCCTTTGTAATAACTGCTAAGAACATCCCCCTCCCTAAAGTTATAGACAAGTCCTACAGATACATGCTGGAATTTCTTCTGAAGCAATAAAAAAGGACAAATTCTCAGACTTTTTATTCTTTATTGTCTTGAAGTCAGAACACTATAACCACTTGACTGTATCCCTTTTGCATGTGAACACAATTCTTACTCTATCAAATTTTAGCCTTATTACTGTTGCTTTGTTTAGTTTTGACTTGCATATATATTGTTTGCTTAGTATTGTTTTGCCCTGTTTTATGTTTTTTCCTTTTTTTATTGTTTATTGACAAACTTTGGCAATTACATGTAACTATTGCCACCCAAAAATTAATTTGTAGTTAGAAAAAGTCTTTGTTTTCACTGTCATTCCAGCAAATCAAAAGAGTACTTCTATTGCTTGTCAGGTTTTATATTATCTCTGTATACAATATTAAACATTTATCATTTTGGAGACATTTATTTCTATTATGGCAGCTGGATTTTCTCTTTTTTTTTATCATTTTCTTATTGTTGTTAATTTTATGATTTTTGTCTTGTAGTTATCCAACAACTTCCTATTATGATGAGATAACAACTTTTCCATATTCATTATCAATTATAGCTTACTTTTAAGTTGCTTCTATTGAATATCTGTAGGGACATTATAATTATAAATAAATAAAAATAATATATTTTACAAAAATGCACATAGTGTTACAATTACATTGTTGTACTGCTGAAAAACTAACATGACAGGCAATCTCCATTACAATATACATTAAATCAAAACTTGAACTGAAGATATAATTATTCATTGAAATGAAAATTATAATAAATTTGTTGCATAAACTTATATTGTAATTTGTAGGTGAACCCCCCCCATACAATAATAGAGAAAAATTTTATTTATTGAAAATTGACACAATATATTTCCATGAATAGAAGGATATTACATAATTACAGGACTGAAAGAATAATATATATATATATATATATATATATATATATATATTGTGTGTGTGTGATAGAAATAATTAGGAGGATTTGAGATAATCATAATTAAGTAATTCATCGAGTCTCAAAACTACTCAACAGAATGTAGAAAGCACTGGACAGCCATTTTCTCCTATATTTGGGATTCATCAGCAGTGCACATCCACTCCCAGGAATTGAACATGGACTGTTACGATATGACACAAACAAACGTCATACCAACTGTAACAATGGGTCTTGGTGACAAAGAGGTAACGAATTAGACTCAATATAGCACTGCTCTTCACATATTTCATGGGGTAACTCATCTGAGTTTCCCTTACCCATAGGACTGTGCCCCCATAAGGCATGACTACTATCCCCAAGCTGCTCCACTGAGAGAAATAGAAGCTGGTTCAAGCAAGTACTTTTGATCTTTTCCAAGATTATCTTCAAGGGTAAATAAAATTTTAAAATAGTTACAAAGCATGTTTGCATGTGTTTTTAAAAATCACTATCACATTGAAATGCAGATTTTATTGAAGTTACAATAAGTTTGTCTTTGTAATTCACCTTGAAGGAAAGTGAAGGTACCAGGTTAACAAAAACCACCCCTCCTACTTTGATGAATTTCATCTTGACATCAAGAAACAGATTAGACAACTGGAAAGGATCAGTATAAAAAGAATATGTCTATATTATACAATGAAACATGTTTAAATATATAATAAATACACAAACACACACACACACACACACACACATGTGTGTATGTATTATATATTCAAACATGTTTCATTGTATAATATAATTATAATAATTACATTTGCTCTACACTGTATTGAGCACTCTTTTAAGAATAGTATTTTTTGGTTATTGGAATTTATTCTGTATACACCAATCCCATACTTGGGTGTATATATATATATATATATATATATATATATAATCAAATGGATAAATATATATAAATGTGCATGTAAGTTTTTCAAATACATATATATATATATATATATATATATATATATAATCAAATGGATCAAAAATATATATAAATGTGTATGTAAATGGATAAATATATATAAATGTGCATGTAGGTTTTCAATATATATATATATATATATATATATATATATATATATAATCAAATGGATAAATATATATAAATGTGCATGTAGGTTTTCAAATATATATATATATATATATATATATATATAATAAAATGGATAAATATATA
>CAHIKZ030005114.1:77500-150000 GCA_903632075.3 Acanthosepion pharaonis
AAAATCTTTAGATGCTGGAGAACCATGTTTTTTGACTGCCAAGGTCTTTTCAGGTGTGTTAACCACCCAAAAGACCTTTGGCAGTCAAAAACTGCAGTTGTGTTTCTATCCAGTATCTAAAGACATTATCTATCTATCTATCTATTATCTATATATATATATATATATATATATATATATATATATATATATAGTTACAACCCCACTTCCCTAACTGGATCAATAGCAGAGATAGAGGATGATCGTACACTATATAATTAATTCAACATGTATACAATTATTGCAAGAAATTTCTTTCCCAAAGGGTCTCTTTCCAATTGATCTGACATGGTTGAGCTAGCTGGAATTGCTTAAGGAACACACAGAGTGGGTGACAAGTAACAGAATCACAGATGCAGAGTTAACAATTAAATAAATTTATTACTGTAACATACAATGGGGAAAGAATATGAAAGATATGGCGCAAACAAAAAAGCAATAAGTCAAAAAGAAATGTGGGGGAATGTAATTACAGGAGTGGGGAATTTATCCTCTCAGAAAGGTAACGAACCGATTAATAGAAATGCAAATATACAACATCACAAAATACTCTGAGCAAAGTATAAACATGTAGGAGAAACAATGACTTACCTGAGTGTTATCAAAGTTTATTTCCTTTTTATCTTCTTTTAGTTTAATGTCTCTTATGCGTGTTTTTTTCTTTTCTTTCCTTTTTTTTTTGTTTTAGATCTCTTTTCTCTTTCTTTGTCTTTTCTTTCCTTTTAATGTCTTTCTTTCTTTTTCTTGTTTTTGTTGCTTAAGCGACAAATCAATTGAAGCTGTCATTTTGTAGCTCTCAGTATAATGTGTATCTTTCTTCTTGTTTCAATACAACTTCTTTTCTCTTATGCCAAAGTTGACTTCTCGTTTGGGTTAAACTTTGTTCAAGTCGTGCGAGCTTCAAAATCATTTTAGATTTCTATTTCTTTTGCATATCTAAATTGATAGCTGGCTGTCACCTTCCTACCTGCCAAACAATCATTTGGTATCAATACAATAGGAAGGTTGTTTCGCATACGTGAAATTATAGCTGATTATTGCATTTTATCATGAACTTCATCCACTTGGTTTGGCTACCTAAGCCAGACTAACTTTGTGCTGTTCATTTTTGTTGCATTATGTGGTCCTTGATTTCCAAATATGGGCCTTTTTTTGTGTGAGTGAAAAGTAGTCACTGACACTTTCTCTTTTCTGCAGGATTTCAGGGAATTCAAAATCTTTTACTATCTGGGTTTCATCACAGTCAACATGTAATCAAAAGGAAAATGTACAATTTTTGCTCAAATGCATTCAAGTTTGGTTAAAATTTGTTAATATTTGATTTTACAGTCTGTCTATATTTCTGAGATGAGGTATTATGTACATTATTTACATTATTCGGACTATTGTCCTCATCTTTGTCGCCATATTTATCACAACGTTTTGGCCATTGTACGATCTGGCCTTCTTCAGGTGGTTGGAATGTTGGACTTAACCCTTTATTTCGCTCACTGGGGTAGACTGTTCTAGTTCCACGTGCCTCTGAAAGTTCTCCACTGCCTTAACCGGGTATTGAACTCACACTCTTTGGGTCCTGCCACTGTGCCATGTGTCCTTGAGGACATCTGGGTATGAATTTCTGGGTATTATAAACCTAATGTCTTCAGCAACCATTTTTACCAGTGCTCATATTGCAATTTTGCTGTTATCATATATGTTTTTACCAGAGCTCATATTGCAACTATGTTGTTATCATTGCTTTTCTCTGGCAGTCCTTATTACTGGTTCCCATATTGTATTCATTTCTATGCTTGGTCGGCTCAGGAGATTTTTGTGGCCTAGCATATGTGCTGATTCCTTAAGTTTACGAATTTTCCAATGGTGGTCCTTGTCAATGATCTCAACATGATCCCAAAGAGGGCGGTGATCTCCCTTCTCTCTCCATATTGATTTTACCTTATTTCTTTTTTACTTATTACACTTTATGAGACTACTAACCTTTTATTTGAAATATTTTAGAAATATAAACATGTATACAGGTTTTAGAAGGAACTTAGTTGAGGGTCCGTAAGAATATATATATATATATATATATATATATATATGAAAGATATTTTATCAACGTGTTTTAGTGGACTAATATTTTGGTATGTATTCATTCCATCTATTACTGATATGTTGCCAGTATCTTTTGTAAAAAAAACATCCCCATATCATGATGCTACCACCACCAAGTTTCATTGTTGGAACTGTGTTCTTTTGTTTGAAGGCATCACTATCTTTTCTCCATACATGATTTTGAGAATTACATCCAAACAATTCAATTTTGACTTCACCTGTCCATAATATGATTTTTCCTTATCCTTATGTTCATGAATGAATTTCAACCTGGCATCTCTCTGTCTTTTCAATTGAAGTGGAGTTTTACGAGGGGAGCATGACTTTAGAATGTTCCCATGAATTTCATTGCTTTTTATCTGTTTAGTGACATAGATTCCTGATGAAAGCAAAAACGTCCTGTAAATTTTGATGAGTAAGCATTAGATTTTGTTTAATTTGACACATTAATTTCCTTGAAGATCCTGAAGAAATCTTCTGTGGAGCACCTGTACTTTGGTTTTCAAAAGTTTTGAGTTTTTTATACCTTGCAATGAATGAACTAATGGTAGTAAATGAAATATTCAGGTTGTCCAAGATTCTCCTATGACTTTTACCTTCTTTCCAGAGCTTAACAATCAGTTCTTTTTGCGAATTTGTCAATTCTCTACCTTTTGCCATGATGAAAACCTTGCATGAATATCAATTACAGAATGTTCTGTTTGTATTTCTTAGGCTCAAAATAATTGCTGATAACATTATTGGAACATTCTAGAATATTCCATTTGAATAATCAAGAATATTAAAGCAATTTAAAAGTTTTGAAATCTGAAATTTGCTTGTACAAACACTTTTTTCACCCATTAAAATGGATAAATGGGATTTATTTCTATTAAATGAAAATTTTTTCTGTTTTCTATGCATTTATTATGCATCTGTATACAGTTAAGTATATGAAAAAATATGTTTATTCATTAGTTGGAAAAACAATAAATTAAAATTTTGTATGTGTACAAATATTTGTTTTCCCCTACTGTATATGTGTGTAGGTATTGAACATATGTATTAAATCCCAGAGTGATGAAATAAATAGATAAATTTGAAAAAATTTTGCTATTCAGGACCAGTGCATACTACCTCCAACCAGGGGAGAGGCAAGCCTGATTGTGACTCCAGCTACCTTATGAACATTTACCTTTTTTCTACCTACATCTATATACATTACAAATTAAATTACGCACAACTGATTATAAATGTGTTATATTATGTGCTAATAGAAATATATACTTGATAAGATAAGTAAAGGTTTATTGTAGAAACCAATACAATAAGAATAAAAGTAACAGTTATACACAAGGCGGTTGTAAGTCAATGCAGAAGTGAGTGCTACTATTGGAAGGTCGGTAGTTCTCACGTAAGTCTGAGTCGTACTCAGCAGATCCCAGCTAGACTCTGTAGTCTGTTGACTTACAAATACTTAAAGGTAGTCACTACCTACAGTGTAGTCAGTCATGGGGGTGACAGGTTATTCCATTACATCATAATGCATGAAGAATTTTTGCGAATTTTGATGTTATTCTGGGTTATTTTTTTTTTCAAATCTGTGAATTTGTTTTTCTCATAAAAAGTCTTGAATATGCGTCCTCCAACCTTGCTAACTGAAATGCTCCTCTGTAGTGAAATTGGTAAAAGCACATCAGGCTATATGACGGTTCTGTATAGGATACTGGTTCAATTCCTGTCGGAGGATGCATATTTTCTATGACAATTTCTCGGATATTCAGGCTGGTTAATGTTGTTAATACTGTTTATTATAAGCACAGCATTTACTTAAATATTTGTATCTATAAAAAAAGAATGTATAAACATAAAAATGTCTTAAAATATATATGTATGTATATAAGCATCAGTTTTAATTTCCATTTTTCTTTATCTTTATTTAATTTCCATTTTCTTTATTAGTTGTGTAGATTTTATATATATCTTGGTGTTAGTATTTATATCCGTACCAACTTTTTTATTCATTTTGTGCATCTTGGTGTCTCTTTAGATGCTGAATTTTTTAAATATTATTTTAAGCAAATTAAAAATTAATTATAATTGATTGTAGAACTGAAATGTGTAATATTATGTTATATCATCTGCAAACATTTGAATCCTGCATTCTATAAGTATAAGATACAATTAGACATTAGATAAGATATAAGTCTAAGATAAGAACATTGTATTCTGTAAGTATGAAAACAAAACAAACATAGAATTTTCAAACTGGTCGAAATATAAACACTTAATACTGCAAAGTCTGTGTTTTTATAGATTATTTGTTTCTTTGATTGTTTGCATCTGTTTTTTAGGTTCTTGTTTAATCTCTATCTATAAAAGGCAGGATGTGTGTGTGTGTGTGTGTGTAACGAATGCACGGCCGCAATTTTTGATGGATTTGCACAAAAATTTACACGCACATGCTCCAAGTTAGTGGAAAGGCCAAGACCAACTTTGCATTTCCCAACTCCCATCGATAGTGGAAATAATCGATTTTTTGTGCTTCTATGGCAGTTTTCATGTAGTTCGCAGCCATTTTCTACTGGACAGAGTGAGAGCTTATAGCTGGCTGCCACGAATAGGCAGGAAGATTCTATTGGCCAGCGTGAGAGCCAACAGTTGACTGACAGAAATGTTAACTAGCATGCTAGAATGCAAAAAAAAAATCAGTAGCTGCATTCGTCACAAGTGGGAAAAATTTAAATCTGCATGGCACTTTACTCCAATTGGCTCATTTGCTTACTTAAACTCAACGTTGATTCTGATTCCACAGAACTGGGTTGGGTGTGGAAAAGTATTTGTTGTTAACATTCTTTTTTCATTCTGTTTTTCCAGTTATCGTTTTGTGTTCATTTTGTTTAGTTCTTTTTTCGTAACAGATTTAATGTTTAGTATAGAAAAAATTTGCAGTGTGAGATAGGCAAGAAGTAAGGCATGTAGCAACATCAGCACGGCAAAGGGCACTCCTTTAAAGTCAAGGAAGGGCAAAAATATTTTAAGTCAAGTGATAGCGATTGCTGTATGAGTTGTATGATTTTTGAATCAAGCACGGGCAACGCCAGGCCATGCTGCTAGTCTTATATATTCTACACCATTTGCTTTCCTTATCTGCTGTTTCACTTTCATTTAGCTGAGAATTTCATCTGTCATCCTCTTCTTTTTTTTTTTTGTCTTTCTTTCCTTGGGATGAATACTTCCACCGTTGTCATTTTGTTTCCCTTCAGGTGCTGTGGTCCAGTTTCCTGACTTTCTCCAAAGCTGAATATTTCTTATTAACTATGACTGCTTACATTTATTTGCAAATAGAACTACTGTGAAATCTGTCATATTGAGGTTTAGCCATCACTTTTAGTTTTGAAATTTTTTAATTTTACATTTAGTCTGCATATAATTGAGAAGTGACTACATCCACAGTCAACACTTGGGTATTTCAGAGTGCAGACCTAAATTTCTATATTGTTTGTAGATGGTCGTCTATGCGGTTGTAATGTCTCCTGCTGGCCTTTTCAAAGTCTGTAGGTGTCTTATTTAAATATCAACATATTTTAATATATTTTATTATTATACGTTATTTATATAGACACAAATATTTAAGTTAATGCTCTGTTTATAATAAACAGTATTAACAACTGTTGAATATTGGTTAGCTCACAAGTGGTCTGACACACAAGTAGACTGGTGTAGCCACCTCAAGTCAAAGTGACCTTAGTCATTTAATGGAGAGATATATGGGTGAATAGAGTCCACTCATGCAAATGTGTTGGGCAGGTCCATTCCAGAAAAGTCCATATCTGCTTGAAGCATATGTTAATGTAAACAAATGACATCGCACACTAGGAAATGGACTAAGTCCGATAATTATTTTAATATATTTTATTGTTGTACGTTCTTTTTATAGATACAAATATTTAAGTAAATGCTCTGTTTATAATAAACAGTATTAACAGCATTTACCAGCCTGAATTTCTGAGAAATTCCATAGAAAATAGGACTAACTCTAACAATTATTATATAAAATATTATAAAATAATTGTCAGACTTAGTCTGTTTCATAATTTAAGATGTCATTTGTTTATGCTAAGATATGCTTCGAGCAGGTATGGACATTCAAGGGAAATCCAAGGGAAATTTGCAGTTCAAAGGCAGCAAAACTGACCTTGCTAACCAGATGCTCCTTTGTAGTTAAACTTGTATAGCATGTCAGGTTATATGATGGTTCCATGTAGGATTCAGGTTCGATTCCTATCGGACGACACATATTTTCTATGGAATTTCTCGGACATTCAGGCCGGTAAATGTTGTTAATACTGTTTATTATAAACAGAGCATTTACTTAAATATTTGTGTTTAATAAAGTATAACAATAAAATATATTAAATTAATTGTTGGACTTAGTCTATTTCATAATATATATCAACATATTACAACCATTTGGTTATTTTGATCAAAAGAATTAAACTTGCAACTGATTGTTAAATACAATTTTCTTTTAAATTACTAACTTGATTCCTAACCTTTGAACAAAAGCACTTTAGGAAAAATCCTCTTCAACAGCTTTTTGGTTTTTGGAATCCCAGAACTTTTGCTTTTTTAATATGGAAGTGACTGTAGATTTTAATTAGTTTATGAAATTAGACAAGTTCAAGAAATTGATTGAAAAATAGAGAGATGGAGGGAGAGAGATGAAAGAAAGAAGAAAGCTAAACAATGAGAAAATAATGAAAAGAACAGAGAGGAGAAGGTGAGATACAGAGAGAGAGAGTGAGAGAGAAAGCAAGGGGAATTGAGCATGACTAAAGGATGACATAGAAAAAAACAACGTCATGAAAAGGACATTTTAGAGAAAGAATTTCCTCAAGCCAAAGTTAATTTACAAACTTTGCTTTCATCCACACCTTGATAACTAGAATCTTTCTTTCTGTTTTTGTGTGGCATAGTTAGAAGCTTGCACAGGCACATATACACATAAAAGATAGATATAAACATATATCAAGCTAAATATGTAGATATCCGCTCATGTCATATATAATATTGAGATATGCATATACATATAAAAATACACAGATAAAGATATATAGATAAATATATATTCAAACATAAATAATAAATACAAAGATATATATAATATATAAATAAAATATTCACACATTTTAGGAAAATTAATGACAAAGTGGGAAAAAATTTTTCATCTTTTGTCCTTTATGACTTCATCGGATTATGGTGATGTTTATGTTGATGTAACTACACATGCAGATTAAGGAGAGGGGATGCTGAAACTTTAAACTTTTAAATTAATTTTTTAAACATGCATTTTGGTATATTGTCTAGCAAATTTCATTTAGTTTCTATTACTTTTTATGTCTTTATCATTTTTGTCATTAGGTATCTCACATTGGAATAATAAAAGGTCTGCCAAGAAAGGTGAAATGTAAGAATGTGGACACAAGTTTAATGTGGATAATCTAGCAATTAATGTACTTTCTATATACTTTTGTCTTATTAAATTGTTTTCTCTTTTAATTGAAGTAGCATTTTTTAAATGAAAATTATGATCAAACTCATTATGGTGAACAACTAGTGCACTGAGTGTGTTGTTGTTTAAAAGATCCCTTTTGTGTTCATATAATCTTTTATTTAAATTTCTTGAGTTTTCACCTATGTATTACTTGTGGCAATTATTACATTAAATTCCTCCTTAAAGTTTTAGCTTATTAGTATTTTGTTTTGTATTAAGACGTTTATTGTTTTAAAAGTAGTTGTAACAAATTTTATGTTAAGCTTAGATAAATTCCTTTCAACTGTAGTTGTGATAGAGTTGGTGGATAGAATAATATATTTTGATTCCTTGTGTTTATCACAATGGCCCACTCATCTATTTTGAAATATTTCTTTCACTTTGTCATTGATTTTCCTAAGCTTATTCTGCTATATAATAATCTATATATCATTTTCTCCCATAATATATATATATATATATATATATATATATATATATATATATATATATATACATATAAATACACACACTTGAAGACAAATATACAGATTTATGTATGTATATTATACAGATAAATATTGAGATAAAGCTATAGTAGATATTCAATAAGCCTAACTTGGTTTTGGCACAAGGCCAAAATTATGGATCACTCAACATATATGAATTACAATCAATGAAACCCAAACAAATTATGCCATACAGATGGCTATTTCATCCATAGAAAAAACCATTTCTCTGGACTTGTCAATGCAAATACATTTGTTTTCTTTAACAAATGTATTTGCATTGACAAGTCCTAGGGAGTTTTTCCCAGGGACAAAATGGCCATCTGAATGGGGTAATTTTGTGTTTTAGTCTTTGTAATTCCCTGATATGCTTTACAATAAATATATTGAGCTCTCTTTTGTGGATCAGCTCTAATATCTTATATTAATAGGATCTACTTGGATTACTTACCCACAGATTTTTACATATATACACACACTCTACATTTCTGTATATAAGATGACCTTTAAATCCTCTAAATCAAAATCACCCTTAAAAATTTTGGGTCATGTTATACTACAATTCTAAAAAAGAAACCTTAAATTTTGATTGATGTTTGTCGGTAGGCTAACCTCAGCCTTGGTGTGATAACCAATAACATACATGAAAAGATTCACCTTATCAAATAAACTGATAATAAAAGTAATAAAATCATTTCTACCATATATATTTTACTGGCATAACTTTATAATAAATTGCCTATTTGAAGAATAATTCCATATCAATGAAATCAACTTACATTGACAGCAATAGAATGTACTATTATCATACTGTAATTAGCAGTATTTTGTGATTGTTTATGAAGTATAAGTAAATGGCCATTAGTACACCAAGCTGTTTGTAACTGTTTAGATGGAGGAAAAGAAGAAGAATCAGTATTCACAAAAGATCATGTTAGGAAATGTAGCAAAATAATGGATCCCCTTTTAAGGGACGTGTGTAGGGAAAACATAGAATCAGTTATTTTGCTTATTTTGAATATCTAAGGATACAGTAAATAACATTTCCAATAACATCATCTTTATATAATCAATAAGCATTCATCTTATATTACAGGTAGAGGATAAATTCATGAAAATTTGCTATTTTTTTGACTTTGTACTGTATATTTCCTCGTAGATAAGACAATCTTCCCTTGCCATTTTACGCTCCAACTTTTGCAGCTTCACAGTATTGCATTTTTTTCAGATCTTTTCATTAAAAAATTATATCGCGGTTCCTCACTGCTTCATGGTTGACTACAATCTACTATTGTTGCAGGCGTACTGTGGCTCACTTGTTGGTGATGTGTTTCGTTGCACGTTGGTACAAAGGAGTCTACAAACAAAATTGTTCAGAAGATAGTAAGTTGACAACAAATCGAGTACAAAACAACAAGGCAATACTATTTACATTATTCAGACTATTGTCCTCATCTTTGTTGCCATATTTATCACAATATTTCGGCCGTTGTATGCTCCGACCTTCTTCAGGTGGTTGGAATGTCGAACTGAACCCTTTATTTTGTTCACTGGGGTAGACTGTTCTAGTTCCACGTGCCATGTTTAATGGATGTCAATTATCAGTTATCTCCTGTTAATTCACCTCTCCAAGTTCTTCACCACTTTAGCCAGGTATTGAACTCACACACTTTGGGTTCTGTCATTGGATCTAACTAATGCCTTCATCCACTGTGTCCTCAAGGACACATGGCACAGTGGATAAAGGCGTCAGTTAGACATTCCAAACACCTGAAGTAGGCTGGAGTGTACAACGGTGAAAATGTTGTGATAAATATGGCAACAAAGGTGAGGGCAGTAGTTCAAATAATGTAACTAGTGTACATAATAGCTCATCTCGGAGATATAGACAACAAGGCAATAGTATTTAATTAAAATAAAGGCAAATTTTATTTTTGGCAACAAAACCAAAACTACATACAAAGATATTTATGCAAATAGGAAAATTGATTTCAAGGAGGTGCTGAAAAGAAAACCTCAAATTATGCTAATTAGTCCTGCCAAGATATAAAGAAATGTTTATGCAAATGATTTAGAGAAGAAGTAACCTTTGTTGTGCAGTACATCTCTTCATCATCGAACAAGTTGCATTATTTTTCTAGGTTCACACTAACCTCGGAAAATAGTGTAATTTGTTCGATGATGAAGAGATGTACACGTAAGAACTTTGTGTGAGATTTTAATGTACAATAATAATAATATAATATTTCTAACGTCTAATATGTCTTATTTTCTATTATTTTTTTTTTAATATATTGGGTAATATAAGTGTAAAGGTGACTACAGAGGTGTTATTTCATGTCTAGAGGGCTCTTATAATGTCAAAAACTGTATTTAGAAGGTTGTAAATAGGTTTCCTATGCTCTATGAAAATGTTATGGTCTGGTTCCTTGTACCACGGTGATAGTCCAAGGTAGAACCAATAAAGAAGAACTTGAACTTCCATATTGATATGGAATAACACAGATATATTACAAATAGGAATATATACAGAGAAGTAGAAAGTGTTAGTACGAACAATCAGGTTTAGTAGGGAGAACAATGTAGTCTCAACCAGTATCACTATTCCAATGTCTTGTAGTAATTGTCTGAACACGACTCTGTTTCAGACTGCCTCTGACTCGACTCTTGACTTGACTTGAACTACTGACTGACTCACTTCCTGTCTACTCCTGAGGTGCAGTATTTATTAAGTATGGAATAGTCCATTTATTATTATTATGAGTAAGATCCCATAACAGAAAATAATCACTTTATAAATAAAGAATCCTACTTTGGGGAAATTCACTTATTGCTGTAAGGTCCAGAACTGACTAACCATAACAAACAAAGGACAACTGTACATACATATATATATATATATATATATATATATATATATATAGTTGTAATGTATACTTTATTTGTGGAATAAAATTGCCCAACATCCAGGATAAAGTAAATATAAGCAGTGTGGACACTGAGATCAACAGCAAATAATGTAATGGTCAACAAGCTAATCTGGTTGTCTAACTGCTGTTAATCTTTGTGCTTATATATACCACAAAAACCAAAGTATTGGTAAAACCAACACAAAGCCTGCCAGATGACCAAAGAAAAAAAAAACTAATGAAAACCGATAAAACAAAATCCAGGAATAAGAATGATAGAAGAAAAAGGGCAAAGTAAACATAAACTGACAAGAAAAGACCAAAAACAGACACCAATGTAAACAGTTATATAGAGTGCTCTATGTCTAAATTACCAAGACAGAGCAAATACGCTGCCCAGTGTCATGACTCAGAAAGAGACAAAGTTCAAATCACTATTCAAGTTTCATGCTAACATGATCATCTCAACTTCATACACTCATGCTTCATTTTAACAAATAAAAGTGAGGAAACATTGGTCTGATAATACTGAGTGTCTGTAGTTATTGATACTAAACCTGATCAACTCAAGCTTTTGTGTTACTATTAAATTTACCCTTTTCCACATTTCTACTCTTCCTCTAGATAGCATGATTATAAAAAATGATGAATATAAAACCACTTAAACACACTGGCATGTAAAAAAAGAAAAAATCCATGGAGGATTATGCATGCAAAAAGTGATTAATGTAAACAAAGTGACAGCTTGCCAATTCGTGATTGGCTTTTTGTTCTCGTGACTTACCAGAGGGTTCCGTCGTTGACACAGATAACAGGTATCCTTTTCATCAGAACATGTCTGTGATTCTCTTAGTCTGGAGCTGGTCCTTTGGCCTAGGAGCAGGTCCCAAGTCCTTGTGTGAACGGCTTTCCTCTACACTGGTCTTTGTCTGTGTGTTCAAGGCCTTGACAGCAGATATGTGATTTTTATACTTCTTTGTATGGGGAGACAACCTTTTTCACCAACACAACAGCAAGAATTTTTATCTCATTTGTTTCACCAATGATTTAACATCATCAGAAAAAGAAGTTTACTTTGCAAAATTTACCAAAATGAATGGTGATTAAGATTAAGTTTCTGAACCCTTGATTTTCACTTTAACAGTGTATCTTTTTATAGATTTTAATTAGATTTTAACTAGTTTTAACTCTCCTTCAATGGTTTAATTAATCTTTGTTGTTTCAATATTAATTTAGTAAGAAATGTGGATATATTGAAAGAACCTGATCATATATCTTTCATAATGTATTCATCAATCATGTTGAATTCATTACATCTTCATCTGAATAAATTATATTCACTTTTTATTAAAACTGCATTTTCCATGTCAAAATTGTGATCACTAACATGTTGAAATTACATAACATGGAGCACTTCAGTACGTGGTAATGCTGAACAAGATGGTCTGTTTGGTTATCAAAATTGAGTAAGAAGTTTTATCTTCATTGGGTGTTTTTAATTATGGTCTTGTATCAAAACTAAGTTAACCTTAAAAAATATCAACTTTAGTTTTAAATAAGCATTAAAAATTTATTCACATTACTAGCAGTAGAGCCCGGCGTTGCCTGGGGATGTAACAGTAAGAGATAGATCAAGTATCGACCATCATAAAGACTGAAAAATAAAATTGACAAAGATTATTGTTTAAGGTTGACAGACACGCATGTCTTAATTAGTTCTTTTTTTTTTTGTTTTTTTAAGAATGGGTCAAACCCAAAGTTTTGTTGAAATCAGTTGAAAAATGTAGGAAATCCGATCCCATATATAAATGAACACATACACACACACACACAAACAACCAACCTGGGTTTTATAATAAGTATAACTCGATAACTCAATATTACTAAGTATAACTCCGTATGAGTTGCCACCCTTTCATTCTGGCGACAGAATCGTGTTTTATCGTGTTTTCAAATTGATTTTGTGCAAAAACAATTGTGTTTTTCCAATTTTTGGCACTGTCAGAACCACCACAAGGTAATTTTACGTAGTCCTGTGAAGTTTTGTTGAAATCGGTTGAAAAATGTAGGAAATCCGATCCAATATATAAACGTACAGACACACACACACACACACAATCTGCGTTTTATAATAAGTAAGATTTTTTTAAGCCATGTCCCTTCAGGACATGGGCATTAATGACTGTCCATAGATTCTGTTTCTTATCTGCAAATTGTCATGAATTCTGGTGAAATTTTGTGGAGTGGTTTCCTGTTGCCTTTGTCGGGTTACCTCCTGCTAATTTTCAAAACTGCTCCTAGATGCTCTCAGGACTATAAATATTCTGCGATAATTTTTTATCAATCTCTTCTGACCTTATCCGCCAACATGTAACCTCTCGCAGAGAATACGTTCTCCTTGGGAAACGTATGAACAATACATACACACACATGTACATATGCACATTCACTTACTACACATACATTGCATCCAAAAGGTTTTCACATCCTTTGTATACCTTTGTTGTTAATACATTATTATTTATTTGTACATATATATTGGTTCTTGTTGCTTCTTTACATTTCTTCACGTGGACTCACATCCCGAGTCTGCCATGTTTGTTGTGGGCATTTCAGGAGACACACGTCTTTATCTCTCAATACATACACTGGTCTGCAACACCTCCATGGTTTTGAATTCAGAAATTTTCTTTTCCTAAACTGGTTGTTATCTAAGCCTAACCTGTTCTTTAACCCAAAGGCTAGGCTGGGATTTTGAGTAAAAAAAAAGAAAAGAATAATGAAAATGATATATTTAATATAGTAATTTTAGGTTATGTTAAATAATTTTACTTTCAAAATTGAAATTTATTTTACTGACATAAGATTTTAAAATACTATGTTGCTTACTTCTCGATTAAATTTTTATCTTGTATTTTTCATCTTTGAGAATCAGATTTTTATGTCTTTATGTTTTGTGTAATTTACAAATACATAATCACCATTGAGAATAACAAAAATTCCATCAATTCCCGCTTTTTAGTTGAAAACATTTCATTTCCAGCTTGCTTTGGAAAAAAAACAAAATTTCCAAATTAAAATCCTCTTCAATAGAATTAAAATAAATACAAATGAAAATTTTTTTTTTTCAATTTCTTGTTTTTCTTTTTATTATTCCTTTCCAATTTTTAGAAACTAATGACTTGTTGTTTTATTAAAGATGGTTAATCATAGTTTGTAATTTCACCGTCATCGTTTTTTTCTCATTTCTTCCAAAGCCAAAGAAGATTGATAATTACCAAACATGAAAAGCGTTTTTCCGATTCCAAAGAAAACTTTTCTTTTCTTTGTTTTTTGCATTTTATAAAAAAGAAATTCAACTCCAATGCCATTAACTGGCAATCATGGCTGATGGCTTAAGAGCTAAAAATTGAAATGGACTCAATGGCCAACAAGATTACAACACAGGTACAGACCAGAGTTACAATTTTACTAAATGTATCAAAACAAAATAAATCATATTGTTTGTTCTGAACAAGACAAATATTACATTTTATATTACCTCTTAGTGTTTTGGGGAAGTTTCTATTACAGGAGTGAAGTGTTCTACTTACTAGGATTCTTGTTAAGTGACCTAAATTAAATTAGTTTCAGGAAATAAATTTTTATGGTTAATGTTCTTTTGTATGAAATCAGTTTAATATAGTTAAATATTAAATAGAAAAATAAAATAAAATGATTATGATGATATTGACTATTGTTAAGATTGACAATGGTTGTAAAAAAAGTTTTACATGTTTTACTACAGGTGTGCTAATTATAGGAGAGTTGTTTGTCTAAGAGCATACACTATCTGTTGTGGAGTGGTTTCATAGTGGAGGCTTGGATCTGTACTAAGTCGGTCCTAAAATAGGTTCGACGTACAAAACGTTAGGAACTTGATATAATAGGTATGACACTGAGTAATCTAGTGGTGGTCGCTGATACTTTAGTATCCAACTAACGGTCGTCATCATTGACTGACTGACAGAGCCCCTGAGCGACTGACTTGCTACTCTTACTACTCCTACTTATTATAGGTGGGAGAGTCTATTAACTATAGAATAGGTGTGTTCCACTATAACACTATCACTTCTCCATCAACCATCTTTGTTTAGGTACAATCAAAGTATTAATAGCTATAGGGTTTGAATTTCATAAATGAAGCATTGGCAATAATAACGATTTAATAAATAAACTGGCTATTATCTGGTTAAAATTTCTGGGTCTCACAGTGTTGGATAAATGATTTAATTGTACTGTAATCTAAATCTAAATTTAAATTTAGGTTCAAACTTACCCTTAGAATTAAAAATTAAATAGTGGGGGACATTGGTATCAATATACATTAAAAAGGATATATACTATGTTTCAAGGGTGGTAACTCTTTTTTTTTTTGCCTGGGGTAAATCACTTAAAAAGTGATATTGATAATAAAAACAACAATAGGTAAGCAGTGATAAAATGATAATAATAATAATAGGTAATAGAAATATTAATAATATTAATATTAATAACATTAATAATAGTATATAGAATGAGAAAAATATATATGGGTTGTTGAGCAAGTATTTGTTTCTATGTATGCATGTGATCATTAACTCCTTTTGTTTAACAAATGAAGGTTATCAATATGTTTTAGAATGACAAATTTTTCACAAAGACATAAATTACTTTTATTGCCCTTTTTTCTAAAATGTTTGGCTTTTGCAATGTAATCCCAGGTAATCATTGGGTTTCTTGTGACACTTTTTATTTTTCAGAAAAAAATTACTGAGGGCAGTACTGTTACTATATTTGATATTGCCTAATGCCATTTGATGATGGTAGAAATGTGATTTCTAATGGTTTTCAGTTTAACCAAAATAGAATTTGACCTCACTATCATGTTTGATGCTAGCCCTATAAATTATGCCTTTAGTCATGAAATTGCCATTCAGCAGGCAGGTCTTGCTTTTTTGACAGTTGCATTCTTTGTGGGGATATGTTTACCTTGTAGATTATTTAAGTGATTGTTTAGTATAATATTGTTGTGTTGTGATATATATTGTTGAATGTTTTTAGCACAACTATAGTTAACTTTAGCATTGTTTTCATTGAAAATCTTCTTTAGCATTGGGGAATGGCTAATATGCTTATAGATTGAATTCAGGAAAAAACTTCCATAACATCAGATTTTTCCTGGATTTAATCCATAAGCATTTGACACAAGGCTTCACCACTAGTCAAATGATATGTGTAGGTAGTCTGGCTGTTGGTTCTAAGAACTGAGCCTCAGATGTTGAAAACCATGGGAGAGTCTAGTAATATCAGTGTCTGTGTAAACATATAAACAGATTATTGTTACCACACCAGGATAAAATTATCTTTAGAAAAGGGATCCTATTTTATTAAAAAAAGAAGATACAAAAGTATCACAGCAATTAAAATTTTAGGTACGTTTTGGCCAACACTTCTTCAGAATAAATAAAATTGTTGGCAAAATAAAGCCATGTAATTCATAAGAAAAATTATTATCAACGACTGATGTTAAGAAAAAAACAAACAATTTACCAAGACTGGGGTAAGGAAAAAAAACAAAAAAAAACATCTTCCTAGTTAGGCATTGAATTAACATCTAGCTCCCTGAATAAGGCCAACATGTTTTAACTCTCTCTCTTTCTCTCTCTCTCTCTATATATATATATGTAAATTTAAAAGAAAGTTATGAAGAACTTGGTAATCCATATGGGTAATCCCAAGGAGGATGAAATCCTGAGAGCTCAATGTAAATCCAGAGCTAATATTTAAAAGAAAAACAGACCACTTTAAGGTACCATTATAATAATTTATTTCACCAGAGTCCTTTTAAAGGACGCCGGATCATCATATATATATATGTGTGTGTGTGTGTGTGTGTGTGTGTGTGTGTGTGTGTGTGTGTGTATACTGATGTAATAGGAAAGAACAGTTAGATTAAGGATCCAAAGTTCTTTAGTATTTATGTTTTTTTTATTTTTAAAAAACAGTGCTCAATCAGAAGTAGAGCTTAAATTATAATTATTTTTTAAAAATATGATTCCATTGCGACACAGAAATTACTGTTTTGAAACTTGACTCAAGTCCTAAAGTTTAATTTCAATATTAAACTTAAAATTTAGAGTGCAGTTACTTACATCACAGTAGTGACACCTTGATAACAAAAGAAAAATAAAACCCAGATTACACCTCCATTTCCAACCTATAAACGAGTAAAACATTTCTTCACTTAGTTATTCTAAACATCGCTTGAGAATGAAACTGTACTCTAAATTTGAAGTTTAATATTGAAATTAAACTTTAGGACTTGAGTCAAGTTTCAAAACAGTAATTTCTGTGTCGCAATGGAATCATATTTTTTTAAAAAAATAATCATATATATATATATGTATGTATGTATGTATGTATGTATGTATGTATATATATATATATATGTATACAGGGGGGGCTGCAAAAGTAAGTATACAGTAAGTATTATACCAGTATTACTAATGTTTATACTAGAATTCATTTAATTCATTAAAATCAGTTTTAAAATTTTTATTTTAATAATTTTTTATTATAATACATTTATTATAATTTTTATTTTTAATAAATAAAAATAATAATAAATGTTTTACAGGTAAAGAGTAATGTATGGCTGACGAAGAAAAACATTTTGAACATTTGAGTGTCATGTTTAATATTGATATATTTGTATAATCAATGCAATATGTTTTGTGCACACGTTTTTCATTACTGTATACCCACTTTTTCCTATAAATATATAATACAAGAAAAGCTTTCCTTATCTGCTTCCCTTCCCCCATCTCTCTGTCCTTGTGTCTGCAGTGATGTGGGAAGTCTTTCTGCAATATTCTCATGCATTCTAAAGAATTGCTTTTTCACTCTTGGGGGTTAGCCTATATTTTGTCTTGGTGCATATATATATATATATATATATATATATATATATATATATATATATATATATACTTGTGAGTGTGCAAGACAATATACTTAACAACCATATACTTGCATGTATCTAGATGTTATAAGAAAGATCTTTCTTATTCTTTTGCACATCACTTATATATGCATGAATATGCTGGACTAGCCACACAGATGATTTGATTATGCTAATCAAGGCTCTTGTGTAGAACCAGCCAAACACCTTTTCAGAATGTAACTGATAACAGAGAAATGGGTCACAGTGTATCACAGAGCCTCCAAACAGCTCTTTGGTTTAAATTCAGAGTTGTCCTTCTCCTAGACTGGTTGCCACCTCAAGCCAAGAGAGCCCAGTTATTTAACCTATAGCTGGGGAGTGAAGTGATGGATTTATTTTTCGCAAGAGTATTTATTTGAAAGTGAATTTAGCAAACTTGATTGGAATTTGAACTTGGCTTGCTGATTGTTCTTTCTGAGCTGATGACTATATCACTGTCCACACATACTAATAAATAGGCAATTTTAAATATTTTTATTATAATCTCTTATAATAAATATATTGTGTATTTGGGCAGCAATCTCTGTTTCATACAATTTTCATTAAATACTGTGGACAAGATACTGCGATTAAGTTTTTTTATTTAATTTTTCTTGTGTTCTTATAATTGTCTTCTTTTCTGAACATAAATTATGCAGTGATTGTCCAAATGTTCTGTATGTCCAAGCAATTCTGGCTATTCTTTTAACCATTATCTACATAATTTATGTCCAGAAAAGAAGAAAATTACAAGAACACAAGAAAAATTAAATAAAAAAACTAAACCACAGTACTTTGTCTGTCGTATTTAATAAAACTTATATATATATATATATATAGACAAACACACACACATATATATATATATATATATAGGAGGCATTGTGGAGTAGTGGATAATGGCTTGGATTGAGGAATTGGAGAGCTGAGTTAGAATTCCAGTCGAATCCATTACATTCACTTATGTGCTAATATCCTTGGGAATGGTATTAATCCTCTTCTTCGCCTTCCAGCTATGTGTAAATAGCAAGACAGATTGGGTTTTATAGCCTTGGATGGCAACTAGTCTAGGAGAAAGACAACTCTGGATTCAAAATCTCTGGAGAATTGTTTGGGGACATTGTGACACATAGTGCACCAGGTTTCTGTATTAAGCCCTTCAGAAAGTCTGGTTTGTTTTGCATAAAACCTTCACCACTATAATCAAATCATATGTGCTGGTGTCTGGCTGTCAGTTCCTAGGAAGTGAGCTGCTTGACCCTTATGCATTGAATACGATAAGAGAGTTCACCATATATACATATACATATATATATATATATATGTAAATTTGTTATGTTGGTATGTACATGACAGAGAGGTGCTGGGAATTTTACAGTTCTTTTTTTTTATCTAGTTGAATTTATTTAGAGTCTTTTTATTTTCATCACTTTTATTTATAGGTATTCCACACTGTGATATTAGTAGTTGAGCCAGATGAAGAAAAGCTTGATTTGCTACTGGCAGAAACTACCCTTCAATGTCCAGATGTCAACAAGATGTAACTGGTGAGGGGGTTAAGCGGTGGGCCCATCATAAATCAATAGTGTTAATATGAGATCACCAGACAGACATTGATTTCTTTTAATGCACAAGTAGATCTTTGGTTCAGGACAAAGCCAAACTTTTTCAGAAAACAGATGATTTTTATGTGTGACAATGTTCCATCATATTTCTTGAAAAAAATTAAGGCACATTCTTTTTTTTTTTTTTTTTAAATTTTTTCACCCCAAGCAAGGTGGGAGTGCCACTAGCACACAAGGGGGTTACAAAGAGTGGGAGCAAGAGTAAAGAGATGTGAAAAAAGAAAGGATGAAGAGAAGGACAGCAAATAAATCAAGGCATCTGGGGATGTTGATTGATATTGCATTTGAATAGTTGGAGATTATAGCTATCAGGGAAGGAAGTAAGAGGAAGGGAGTTCTATCAATGAGAAGTGCAAGACATGAAGCTATTGGAGTAGAAGAGATGACTACATTTAACCATTTTGACAGTGAAGGGGTGGGACTGAGATGCTGACTTAATGGTACATTTAAATTCGTGCAGTTTGGGAACCTTGAAAATAGCTTGTCGGAGCAGTTACCATGAAAGTATATGTAGAAAAGACAGAGGGAGGTGACAGCACATCTGTAAGAAAGCGACTGTAAATGAGATGCCAAATCAGGGCCAACCACATTGCATATCCATCTTTGATTCACATTGAGGGACAGTAATTTATCAACAATGATGTACTTTAGAATGGTATTCGGATTGATGTACAGTCAGTTTCGTATGCCTAGAAACACTTTGTCTTTGTGTCATGTCCCTTCAGGACATTGGGGATTATGGTTCTCCACAGCTTCTGTCCTTTGAAGCTTTTAGTGAATTCTGTCTTTTTGCTATCTCTCCTAAACACTGTTCCGCCATCTGTTTATATAAGCTCATTACGTAGGTTGTGCTACTTTTTTCTATTTCTTTTGCCTTTGATATATCCTGTGAGTGTCAAATTTTCTAAGCCTTCTTTTCTCATGATGTGCTCTAGAAGTTGACGTTTTACCTTTTCTTATCGCTTTCTTTTATCACCTTTATTACCTTTTAGGAGGTCATTTAGTGTGCTTTCTCTGTCTGGTATCAACACAACATGCTTATATTATGTTGCTAAGATTGCTCTCCATGATTTCTTGTCATTTGTAGCTCTTAGTAAAATTTGTCTTTCTGCTATTTCTCCTAAACCCTGTTCTGCCAACCATTTACACAAAGTCTTTAGGTTGCTTATTGGCTGCTTTTCTCTGTCCCTCTTGCCTTCAATATGTCCTGTGAGTGTCTAATTTTCTAAGCCCTCTTTCCTCATTATGTGCTCTAGAAATTTCAACTATCTCTTTCTGATGCTAAATAGAAGTGTCCTTTTTGTTTCAATTTTCTCTAAGAGTTTGTCATTGCTCACATGTTCAGTCCATGGTATTCCCAGTATCCTTCTGTAGAACTGTATCCTTTCTGTCACCTTGAGTCTCTTCCTCATCTGTGGTAATATTGTCCAGCATTCACTGCTATATAAGAAGACTGATATTACATAACAGTTCAGTACTGTTTTCTTTTTTTCTACCAAAATCTTTCTATTTCTTAATACTTTGCTTAGCTTTTGGAAGGCTTCTTTTGCTATTTTAATGCACCTTTAGATATCAATGTCACACTTTTTATTCTCTGTTACAAAACACTTTCCAGACATTTAAATTCTTGTACTTATTTCATTTTGATATTTCCAATTTGTAATTTTCATGTTGGGCTGCCCCATTGCTAACAACCATGCATTCTATCTTGTAATTGATGTTTAGTCTTTTCTTCTCACTTTCTTTCATTACCTTCTGTCGGAGTTCTTGTAGTTTCCTTTCTGTGTCTCTTATCAATATTGTGTCATCTGCATATTTTATGTTGTTAGGATGGTGGCCACCATAAATGAATCCTGGTAGGACTTCTAATCCTTTCAGAAGTGTCTCATTGTATACGTTGAATATGTCTGGTGAGGAGGCATATCCTTGTCTGTGTAGTTGATAATTGCATTGAACCTGGTCCAGCACATATCAAACTCTGTAGACTGTCCCCTGCCCATCTGGGCAGCTCATCTTTTATTCTGGTTTTTGACTATGCAACAGTTTTAGCAATAGATTTAAAAGTGTTAGAACCAAATATACACTTTACCTAACTTGCAAATGGTGGCTCTAACCAGGCAGGTATGACATTGTGGTCTCTTAGCCATGGATAAGCTAGAATTTTTTTGTCCTATTTTACCAGAGTCTTACACCCATTTTTATTTTTGTATATTTACTGAATTCATTTTCTATTTGTTTGCAGGCAGTTTGTTGACAGTAGATGTTCTGGATTATTCTAATATCCTTTCTCATATATGGCAAGATTACCCCAGTCAGCTAAGTGTTGTACGTGATACACACTTGTGTTCATGTATCTTTTGATACATGACTGACGAGGCAGATTTTTTCCCACAGTAGGTTGCCATTTCTTTCTGTCGTAGACTGGTTGCTGACCAAGGTTAAAGAACCCAGTCTATTCTGCTATTCAACCCATAGCTGGGGGGGGGGGAGAAGAAATGGATTCATACCTTTCCCAAGGGTATTTGTGCATGTGAATCTAACAAATTTGACTGGAATTTGAATTTGGCTTCATTACACAACACAAGTCCAAGGTTAGCTACAACTCAAAAAATCAACAGATGAATGATTTTTAAAACTAGTTTCAGAATATGAAGCATATATTTCATATCAATATTTTAAATAACTTTGTCTTAATTACAATGACAGTTTTCCAATTTTTGCTAAAATATTTTGGCTTTGGTTAACTTGTGTATGTTGTGAAATTATAATAAGATTTTTTAAAAATCTGATGAGGACACTTGGGAATTCAGAAAATATCCATAAATTTATTGTTGTATCTTAAGAATGATATGTTGTTTACTGCAATTCATACATATTACATGGAATATTGGATGCATGAATAGTGCAAATACTTCTATGAATCCTTTTATCACATCTCAAAATTTAAGAAAGTTTACAATGTGAGATGCATTATATATACTACAGTTCAAAAGTTTGAAGTCACCCCCAGAATTAGCCTCAAATGAACTTCAGAGAAGAGTAAAAAAAAAAAAAATGTGAAAGAGCTCTTAGAGTCATTGAAAAAAGAATGGAATCAATTATCAAACTTATACAGAAAACATTTGCAATGAAGGCCAAAAATTTTTGTACTGCAGTAATGAAGGCTAAAGGAGGAAATTTTGACGAGAGCAAAATTTAATCATAAAATGCTTTTCTTCTTTTTGTCATAATAAAATTTCTAATAAAAAAAAAATCATGCCTTTTTTTCACTATGTATAATAATTTTCCCTTATTTTAAGTACCAAACAAATACTTTTGGACCGATTTAAAAAATTACCAGGGGTGGTCTCAAACTTTTGAACTGCAGTGTGTGTGCGTGTATGTGTGTGTGTGTGTGTGTGTGTATATATATATATATATATATATATATATATATATATATATATATATATATACTTGTTAACGTTTGCTTTAAACTTATGATTTATTTGTCAACCCTGTATTCTCTGTGTTCAACATTTTGCATATCTCTTGAAGACCTTCTTAAACTCATTAAGTTTAGGGTCACTCGTTATCTATCCTACATATCCTCATAATCTGCACTTACTTCCTCCTACAATCTCGATCTCTTCAAGTCTAGGGTCAGCCGTTATCTATCCTACATATCCTCATAACATATCCTCAATCTCAATCTCTTCAAGTCTAGGGTCAGCCGTTATCTATCCCACATATCCTCATAACAACTTCCTCCTCAATCTCAATCTCTTCAAGTCTAGGGTCAGCCGTTATCTATCCTACATATCCTCATAATCTGCACTTACTTCCTCCTACAATCTCAATCTCTTCAAGTCTAATCTCCTACATATCCTCATAATCTGCACTTACTTCCTCCTACAATCTCAATCTCTTCAAGTCTAGGGTCAGCCGTTATCTATCCTACATATCCTCATAATCTGCACTTACTTCCTCCTACAGTCTCAATCTCTTTAAGTCTAGGGTCAGCCGTTATCTATCCTACATATCCTCATAATCTGCACTTACTTCCTCCTACAATCTCAATCTCTTCAAGTCTAGGGTCAGCCGTTATCTATCCTACATATCCTCATAATCTAGAATTCTTGTCTATAAAATAACCCCATTCAGAAGCTCTCTATATTGGGTGACTCTCTGGCCTTGTACTAGGTGAACAAGTGTAAAAAGAAGTTGTTGCTACAGAGGTTTGAGTAGCTTAACAGTTAATTGTATGTAATCTAGAATTGGTGAGCTAAGTTCAAACCCTGGGAACTGCAAGTTCTTGTTCACTGCACACTGATTCCCCCAGGAAAAGCATCAAACTTATTTCCCATTTTTCTAGTTATAAGTAAAATAACAAGGAAGACTTGGTTATTTACCATTGGTGGGTAACCAATGTCTTGAGTTTCGGGCTAGCAACTTTGTGCCATTTAAAATCCTGCCAAATATTGAAACCGTTGTGGCCTGCTTGGCTCCAGAAATATTCTGCAGGAAGAAACAAAGCATATTATCCAACCTTCTTTAGTTCACATTTAGTAATTTGTTTTCAACAGAATATCTTATTGACAAGAGTACAATTAAGACAAATTCTAAATCAGTTCCAATACCAGCAATGTTGTTTAGCAAAAGACATAGAGAATATCTTGTTGACTTAGAATGCAAGTTAAAATGGGGCAATATTCCAATACATTCTACATTAGTATGGTGTGGAATGAGCTGGAATATTGTAGAATTTAAACACAACTTGGCCTTTCCTGAAATCTGTCAGTTAATTCAATAACTGGTATTGATGATAATAATAATAATAATAATATTAAGAATCTCATTTCATACGCCTTCCCTGTCTATTGAACAGGAGTAGAGGTTCAACCCTTCTTTTCAGTTTAGAACTGGGAATCTGGTTCCTTCTAAAGTCTTTTCCTTCTCTTTCATTTCCAATAGTCCCTTATGTCTTAGTGGCATTATTACCTTACTTGGGGTGAAATGATTAAAAAAAATGAAAACATAAAAATAACAAGAGAACTCAAGAAAGTATGTGTTATATTCCATGCTAAGGGAATAAATACTCAATACCAATGTGGATAATAGAAGACAGGTTCATTGTACACAAGTACAATATGAAAAATATGAACAGTTATACACACAGGTTAATCTAGTAGAGAGTGCCACTAATTGGAAGGTCGGATGTGCTTGCATCTTCTCACTCTTCCCTCAAGTTTCTCATAGACGGTTGACTTTATAGGTACTTACTACCTATAGTGTAATCATTCATGGGGTGACTGATTATGCCATTACATCAGTATGAAAAATTTTTGTTGGAAAATTGAAGATGATCTTGAAAAGCCTTACAAAAAGGAAGAAAGAATTTTAAAATTGAGGAAGAGTATCTGGTTTGAATAGGCAAATCTAGAAAATATTAACTCATTGGCCTTTTATATGCAGTTGTGAAAAATAAAGTGAAAATTTGGAAAAGAAAGAATATTTTATTTGTGAAAAAAAAAACCCTGTGTAGAATAAAAGTTCTGTATAATTGATGCACTTGGAACAAAGACCAAACCTAGAAATGATATTTGAAGAATTAGAATTCCAAAAAAGAACTGAGACTGTCCTGATCACAAAGACTGTTATGCTATTGTGGAAGGTGCTGAAGATTTGAGGAAACATGTTATCATTCACTCTTCAAATAATCAAACATCTGGTGTGAAAATGAAAATGCAGAAAGTTTTGAAATGAGATTGAAGAAAGAATTTAGACTCACCTGGCCACAACGATGTTGAGATTTCTTAGTATACTGAGGAAGGAGCTGCAGATTTGAGGACATGGCCTCACTCCAGTCATAATCACCAAAAATCTGTTGCAAAAATGAACATGGAAGAAGTTTTGAAATTAGATGAATAAGAGATTCAGGTAACAATTCATAACAAGAAGAGTATTTTAAAATGTCAGTTTTACTTCACAAAGAAATATAAGGATGATTACTATTCATATAGAACACATTTCAGAAGCAAATCATCTGATTTGAATAAAAAAAAACAACAACAATGAAATCCAAATATGTACTGACTTGGTATTTAAAAAGTGTAATAACAATGACAGGAAATTCATTATTATAAATAATAAAGATATAAAATGAAAGAGAAGACATTGTCTGCATCAATAAAAAAAATATGAATTCCTATAAAAATCCAATTTGCCAAAGCAGATTAATTTGACAATGCAAATAATCAAATATTATATGAATAAATTTGTCATTCACTTTAGATCAGTCACAAATAAGTTTGATCCTCTGCAGAAACATAGCCTTTCTGCTAGAATTTTATCTGGTCTGAGTAAACAGTATCAGATTCTGTGTCAGAGTGGATTTCAAGTAAATTTTCTGTTTTATGAGATCACTATCCAAGCCTTGCTATTAGAAAATTTGAATCAACTGAAGAAGGAAAAATGTTAGATTCTTAAATTTGTGGGTGAAAAAAATGAAATAACTTAGGCAGAGATATCATTTCAAAATATTGCAAATGTTTATTTAATAAAAACGGTACTGAACTGTTATGTAATATCAGTCCTCCTATATGACAGTAAATGCTGGACAGATTCCTCACAGATGAAGAAGAGACTTGAAGCAACAGAAACAAAGAAAAGAGAGCCTGAACTGTTATGTAATATCAGTCCTCCAATATGGCAGGTGAATGCTGGACAATCTTCTCACAGATGAAGTAGAGACTTGAAACAACAGTATAGCAAAAAGAAGAGAGAGAAACAAAAAAGTAACGAGAGGGTTCACCGACAAACCAGTTGTTCTTCTTTGCTGTTGGTTGCCTCAAAGAAATGAATTGCGAGACTCATTTTCTCGGCCGTTGCACCAGGCAGTCGTGAAACAGACACCCAAATCAAACGCGCCTACTTCAACCACCTCTTGGTCTGCCAGTCTATTCGCACGTCCGACTCTGTTTCACTAAGTCCACCGAAATGACTCGCCTTCTGCTGTGCTGCTGGTGCCTCGCCTTTTTATACTAGTCCGACACTGCTCAAATTTTCATGTGTGCTGGTACAATCTCGTTTTGGACAAGACCGGCGTGCACGAATCGCGTCCCTGACAGCAGCCATGTTTCCTTTTGGATTTGTCATGCAAGCAAGACATGTTTCAATCTCTGTGGTAAATCATCGCAAACAAAATCAAAGAAAAGACTACAGAACTGTTATCTAATATCAGTTTTCTTACATGGCAGTGAATGCTGGACAATCTCCTCAAAGATGAAGAAGTGACTTGAAGTAGCAGAAATGTGATTCTACAAAAGGATGCTGAGAATACATTGGACTGAACATGTGAGCAACAGTTTTAGAGAAAATGGAAATAAAAAAGTCACTTATAATTAACATCATAAAGAGGAGATTGGAAAATTTAATTGAAGGCAAGAGGGACAGAGGAAAGTAGTATATAAGTTACCTAACAACTAGCTGAAATTTCTAGAGTATATAATGAGGAAAGTGGGCTTGGAAAATTTGATACTCACAGGACAGATTGAGGGCAAGATGAATAGAGGAAAACAACATGTAACCTACCTAGTGAGCTTGAGTCAGCGAATGACAGAACAGGGTTTAGAAGAGAGTGCAAAAAGACAAAAATTTACGAACAGCTACAAAGGTTAGGAAATTTTGGAAAATCATGATTGTGAGCTGGATGATCACAAGTTGATATATAATCTTTGAACTAGGTGCTTCATATTCACCATTAAATGAGGTGCAAGGGTGTAGTGCCTCTGCGATATCCCCTGTCATGTGACTAGGATTATTTTTAATTGGTGTTTCAATATGGTCATCAATGACTGTGGTTGCCAGAAAGATCTTAATGTTCCAGATCAAAATTTCAACTTTTGAAACTAGTAAAACATTTTCAGACAGTGCTCTCAGTGATAGCATCATGTCTTTTTCATTGTTTGTACAGCATTTTTTCCTTCCCAGAAATGAAAGTGAATCCAATGGTGAAAAAATATTTCATTTTCCTCTATGGCCACTTTTAATGTAAAAACATCCACACATAAATCCTGTAGAATGACACAATAAAATGACACTTTTCAGAATATATCTCTTTAATAAATGCAAATGTCAGTGTTTCACTGCATTACACATTTTCAATTAAAGGGACACAAATCTCTAACTTTCAATAACTCATATTACAGAAATTTTGGATTCACAAATTTTTGTTTACCGTGATTATTTTGGGCAATTTTTTATGTGATTTTTTGCAACAAATTTTTTGTACAATAACAATTTTTATAACTTTGAAATAAATTTGGAAATAACCAAAATTATTTGCAAAATCCAGTCAGTTACCCATGAAATAAAAATAATTGTGTGTACAGGAAGTAAGGACCTACGCATCTCAAATTTTTTTTAAATGAAGTGGCAGCAGAAGAATTAACATTGAACTTTTAAAAGGCAAGCTTATATATTGATGCAGTACTTAAATGCAGTCATCAATTTTGAGTTCTACTGTAGTTTATTGTTGCTTAGCGCATACGGCAGCAGTATGCGTCACAAAAAGAAATCTCTGCCAACAGAGGACCAGATTGCAATCAAAAGATCTAAGGCTGCAATGAGGAAAAAAAGTCCTGTGCAAATGAAAACCCAGATCAAACAGCAGCCAGGAGAGGTTCTAATGCTGAGAATATACAAAGACTTAGGGACTCTTAAACTCCTGAACAAGCCAAAGGCCTAATCAATTCCCTTTGCAGGAGCTAGCTTAAATGCCACTCGATAGGGCAGCTTTTAAGCTAGTATAAATCATAAATTTCAGTCACCCATAAAACAAAATCATATATTCCAATGTTACTTATTAAAAAACAATACAAACATTTGTTCCAATTCAATGGCTGACCACTAGTATCTGAGTATGCCCATCTAATATGATGGCTAGCCAATCCCTTTTGCTGAGGGCCTGCTCAGTCACACTTGTATTTTTTCAACATCCACAGAACCCACCTGCGGTTTATACAGCAACTATGCTGAGCTGACCTTAGTTACAGTTTCTGGGAGAGAGTGAATTTATCTGGTGTAATCAACAGTCTGAACAAGGCAAATATACTCAAACCCTCAGTCATGATGACTTGTGACTTTGTGCTAGAACAACCATCAAAGACTCCCAAATAGTTCCGTCTATCCAATTTTGTCAAAGTCTTGGGCCAATTCGTGGCATAGTTTTCAAGCACTTTCCAAAGGTGCCACTCACTGGGATCAGCTCCCCAGGCTTATTGCATCAAGATGTCTCCTTCCTTTCAAATTGAATGTGGTGAGATTTGAATCTGGGCCTTGTGTTTGGAAACCAAACATTCTAACCACTCGGCCACGTGACAACATATACCTATATATACCTGTCTGATATTGATATATACACCTTTGTGCAAATTAATTGAAACAATCTCTTTAGTTTCCTTTCTTTCATCATACGGTCAGTTTTAGACCCACTGGAATGACTGGGTGTAATCGATTTCTATTTTTTCCTCAGATTAGGTTATTTGCAGTGATGTGCAGTAATATGAATCTATTTTCAAGGGGGTATGATAAAATTTGTTTGGCATTGAAAAATATTGCGTCATTCATGATTGCATCAGATTTTTATCAGCGCCATTGTCTTCAATGGATGTTGACTGGCCATTGTCTTCAATGGATGTTACTCCAAGGAAGTGTACAAAAATTTGTAATGCTGTGTGAACACACTGGCAGGCCTTACCAGTGGGCAAATCAAAGTACTATAGACTGACCCGGAAACTCTTCTGATTTAAATCCAATTGAGAATCTGTGGTCAATCTGCAAGAAATGACTTCATGGAATGGACATACAAAGTATTAACATGAGCACTGGGTCATGGTTCATTGGAAAAATATGAAAAAAAAAACTAATAATAGAATTATTCATTTTGTTTCAGTTAATTTGCATAAGGGTTTATATGAATCACATTTTAAGGAAGATGTTTTAAAGATTCTCCAGTTCCTTCAGCGTCTACATCAGATGTTTGTATCCTTGAACCAATTCTAAATCCAATGGGAAGGTGCTGACTGAGAGATACATTTCCAATGATCAGGCAACAATAATTGCTGATATAGCATGTCCAAAGATAAGACTCAACCATACATGATGAGAAATTCAAGCTGAAAAAGATAACAGCTCATCTTAAGAATGATCAATATGTCGATTTTCCTATTTATTCTCTATAGATAGTCCCTCCTCATTGGCATTGACCAATCTTATTTCTTCCATGATTCTTGCTGACAATTCCTACTATTAGGTTGATGATGTTTGTCAAGGCTAAAGATTCATCAAACTCATGTTTAATTCAGTTCATCCATGACTGACTAATATCACTAGCTTTATTTGTGGCTCCTGATACGGATCATTGATATGGAAACCAAACGTGTCTAGAATTATTATATTGGCCAAATCTGAAAATTCTTGTGATTTTTTTTTTTCTAATTGGAGGTTTCTTTTTAATGTTTTATGGTGACCAATAGTTTTGAAGAACAGGTAGACATGAAAAAGTTTGTTTACAAATCTTTATCATGAAATGTCTTTTGCTATAAAGCATTTTTATAGAGAACGAACATGACAAGTAATAGAAATGTGCAGATTGAGAAAAGTTTTCCTACATCATGTGATTCTGACTGACAAAGGACATTGACCGGTGTATTGAAGAGGGACGGTTTATGGGCAATAATATTAAAATCTGATCTTACTTGGTGCTGAGAAAGGAAAATCTTTGCTTCAAAAGAGGAGAAAAAATAGAAAATTTTTCAGTCACTACGAATATATTTACATTGATTCTTTTAGATTTATTTCTTTATTTTTGTTGTCTTTATCACAATGTTTGGAGATGAAGTGTTCTTACTATTATACATTGATTCTTTTGGACCAGTTTCCTTATCTTTGTTGTCTTTATCATAATGTTTGGAGATGAAGTGTTCTTACTATTATACATTGATTCTTTTGGACCAGTTTCCTTATCTTTGTTGTCTTTATCATAATGTTTGGAGATGAAGTGTTCTTACTATTATACATTGATTCTTTTGGACCAGTTTCCTTATCTTTGTTGTCTTTATCATAATGTTTGGAGATGAAGTGTTCTTACTATTATACATTGATTCTTATCTTTGTTGACTTTATCATAATGTTTGTTGATCTTTCTTACTATTATGTTTGATTCTTTTGGACCAGTTTTCTTATCTTTGTATACTTTATCATTGTTTGGAGATGAAGTTTCTTATTATACATTATCATCTTTTTTTTGGACCAGTTTTTATCAGTTTTTATCTTGTCTTTATCATAATGTTTGGAGATGAAGTGTTCTTACTATTATACATTGATTCTTTTGGACCAGTTTCCTTATCTTTGTTGTCTTTATCCTAATGTTTGGTGTTGTTCTTACTATTATACATTGATTCTTTTGGACCAGTTTCCTTATCTTTGTTTCTTTTATCATAATGTTTGGAGATGAAGTGTTCTTACATTGATTCTTTTGGACCAGTTTCCTTTATCATTGTTGGCTTTTATTCACAATGTTTTATCTTATACATTGATTCTTTTGGACCAGTTTCCTTATCTTTGTTGTCTTTATCATAATGTTTGGAGATGAAGTGTTCTTACTATTATACATTGATTCTTTTGGACCAGTTTCCTTATCTTTGTTGTCTTTATCATAATGTTTGGAGATGAAGTGTTCTTACTATTATACATTGATTCTTTTGGACCAGTTTCCTTATCTTTGTTGTCTTTATCATAATGTTTGGTGATGAAGTGTTCTTACTATTATACATTGATTCTTTTGGACCAGTTTCCTTATCTTTTGTTGTCTTTATCATAATGTTTGGAGATGAAGTGTTCTTACTATTATACATTGATTCTTTTGGACCAGTTTCTTTATCATAATGTTTTGTTGTCTTTATCATAATGTTTGTCTTGATGAATGTTTGAGATTCTTACTATTATACATTGATTCTTTTGGACCAGTTTCCTTATCTTTTGTTGTCTTTATCATAATGTTTGGAGATGAAGTGTTCTTACTATTATACATTGATTCTTTTGGACCAGTTTCCTTATCTTTGTTGTCTTTATCATAATGTTTGGTGATGAGTGTTCTTACTATTATACATTGATTCTTTTGGACCAGTTTCCTTATCTTTGTTTCTTTATACAATGTTTGGCGATGAAGTGTTCTTACTATTATACATTGATTCTTTTGGACCAGTTTCCTTATCTTTGTTGTCTTTATCATAATGTTTGGAGATGAAGTGTTCTTACTATTATACATTGATTCTTTTGGACCAGTTTCCTTATCTTTGTTTCTTTATAATGTTTGGTGATGAAGTGTTCTTACTATTATACATTGATTCTTTTGGACCAGTTTCCTTATCTTTGTTGTCTTTATCATAATGTTTGGAGATTGTTCTTTTATTATAATGATTCTTTTGGTTGTCTTTATCATAATGATGAAGTGTTCTTACTATTATACATTGATTCTTTTGGACCAGTTTCCTTATCTTTTTAATGTTTGGGATGAAGTGTTTTACTATTATACATTGATTTTTTGGACCAGTTTCCTTATCTTTGTTGGCATAATGTTTGGAGATGAAGTGTTCTTACTATTATACATTGATTCTTTTGGACCAGTTTCCTTATCTTTGTTGTCTTTATCATAATGTTTGGTGATGAAGTGTTCTTACTATTATACATTGATTCTTTTGGACCAGTTTCCTTATCTTTGTTGTCTTTATCATAATGTTTGGAGATGAAGTGTTCTTACTATTATACATTGATTCTTTTGGACCAGTTTCCTTATCTTTGTTGTCTTTATCATAATGTTTTGAAGTGTTCTTTACTATTATACATTGATTCTTTTGGACCAGTTTCCTTATGTTCTTTGTTGTCTTTTGAAGTGTTCTTTATCTTTGTATCTTTGTTCTTTTATGTTTGGAGATGAAGTGTTCTTAATGATTCTTTTGGTGATGAAGTGTTTCTTACTATTATACATTGATTCTTTTGGACCAGTTTCCTTATCTTTGTTGGCTTTATCATAATGTTTGGAGATGAAGTGTTCTTACTATTATACATTGATTCTTTTGGACCAGTTTCCTTATCTTTTTGTCTTTATCATAATGTTTGAGATGAAGTGTTCTTACTATTATACATTGATTCTTTTGGACCAGTTTCCTTATCTTTGTTGTCTTTATCATAATGTTTGGAGATGAAGTGTTCTTACTATTATACATTGATTCTTTTGGACCAGTTTCCTTATCTTTGTTGTCTTTATCACAATGTTTGGAGATGAAGTGTTCTTACATTATTATACATTGATTCTTTTGACCAGTTTCCTTATCTTTGTTGTCTTTATCATAATGTTTGGAGATGAAGTGTTCTTACTATTATACATTGATTCTTTTGGACCAGTTTCCTTATCTTTGTTGTCTTTATCATAATGTTTGGTGATGAAGTGTTCTTACTATTATACATTGATTCTTTTGGACCAGTTTCCTTATCTTTGTTGTTCTTATCATAATGTTTGGAGATGAAGTGTTCTTACTATATACATTGATTCTTTTGGACCAGTTTCCTTATCTTTGTTGTCTTTATCATAATGTTTGGAGATGAAGTGTTCTTACTATTATACATTGATTCTTTTGGACCATTATCTTTGTTGTCTTTTCACAATGTTTGGGATGAAGTTTCTTACTATTATACATTTTCTTTTGGACCAGTTTCCTTATCTTTGTTGTCTTTATCATAATGTTTGGAGATGAAGTGTTCTTACTATTATACATTGATTCTTTTGGACCAGTTTTTATCTTTGTTGTCTTTATCATAATGTTTGGAGATGAAGTGTTCTTACTATTATACATTGATTCTTTTGGACCAGTTTTTTATCTTTGTTGTCTTTATCATAATGTTTGGTGATGAAGTGTTCTTACTATTGCCCTCTTTGTTGTCTTTACATTGATTCTTTTATTCTTTTTGACCAGTTTCCTTATCTTTGTTGTCTTTATCACAATGTTTGGTGATGAAGTGTTCTTACTATTATACATTGATTCTTTTGGACCAGTTTCCTTATCATTGTTGTCTTTATCACAATGTTTGGTGATGAAGTGTTCTTACTATTATACATTGATTCTTTTGTTTCCTTATCTTTTGTTGTCTTTTATCATATTAATGAGTGTTCCAGTCACAATGTTTCCTACATTATTCTTTTGGACCAGTTTCCTTATCTTTGTTGTCTTTATCATAATGTTTGGTGATGAAGTGTTCTTACTATTATACATTGATTCTTTTGGACCAGTTTCCTTATCTTTGTTGTCTTTATCACAATGTTTGGTGATGAAGTGTTCTTACTATTATACATTGATTCTTTTGGACCAGTTTCCTTATCTTTGTTGTCTTTATCACAATGTTTGGTGATGAAGTGTTCTTACTATTATACATTGATTCTTTTGGACCAGTTTCCTTATCTTTGTTGGCTTTATCACAATGTTTGGAGATGAAGTGTTCTTACTATTATATACATTGATTCTTTTGGACCAGTTTCCTTTATCTTTGTTGTCTTTATCATAATGTTTGGAGAGATGAAGTGTTCTACTATTATACATTGATTCTTTTGGACCAGTTTCTTTATCTTTGTTGTCTTTATCATAATGTTTGGAGATGAAGTGTTCTTACTATTATACATTGATTCTTTTGGACCCTTATCTTTGTTGTCTTTATCATAATGTTTGGAGATGAAGTGTTCTTACTATTATACATTGATTCTTTTGGACCAGTTTCCTTATTTTGTTGTCTTTATCACAATGTTTGGTGATGAAGTGTTCTTACTATTATACATTGATTCTTTTGGACCAGTTTCCTTATCTTTGTTGTCTTTATCACAATGTTTGGTGATGAAGTGTTCTTACTATTATACATTGATTCTTTTGGACCAGTTTCCTTATCTTTGTTGGCTTTATCATAATGTTTGGAGATGAAGTGTTCTTACTATTATACATTGATTTATTTGGACCAGTTTCCTTATCTTTGTTGTCTTTATCATAATGTTTGGAGATGAAGTGTTCTTACTATTATACATTGATTCTTTTGGACCAGTTTCCTTATCATTGTTGTCTTTATCACAATGTTTGGTGATGAAGTGTTCTTACTATTATACATTGATTCTTTTGGACCAGTTTCCTTATCACAATGTTTTGTTGTCTTTATCATAATGTTTGGAGATGAAGTGTTTTTACTATTATACATTGATTCTTTTGGACCAGTTTCCTTATCTTTGTTGTCTTTATCACAATGTTTGGTGATGAAGTGTTCTTACTATTATACATTGATTTTTGGACCAGTTTCCTTATCTTTGTTGTCTTTATCATAATGTTTGGTGATGAAGTGTTCTTACTATTATACATTGATTCTTTTGGACCAGTTTCCTTATCTTTGTTGATCACAATGTTTTGGACCAGTGTTCCTATTATCATTGATTCTTTTGACCAGTTTCTTTATCTTTGTTGTCTTTATCACAATGTTTGGTGATGAAGTGTTCTTTTTATTATACATTGATTCTTTGGACCAGTTTCCTTATCTTTTGTTGTCTTTATCACAATGTTTGATGAAGTGTTCTTACTATTATACATTGATTCTTTTGGACTTATATTTTGTTGTCTTTATCATAATTTTGGAGATGAAGTGTTCTTACTATTATACATTGATTCTTTGGACCAGTTTCTTATCTTTTTGTTGTCTTTATCACAATGTTTGGTGATGTTGTCTTTATCAATGTTTGGTGGTGATGTTTGGTGTTCTTTTGAAGGTTCTTACTATTCTTACTATTATTGATTCTTTTGGACCAGTTTCCTTATCTTTGTTGTCTTTATCATAATGTTTGGAGATGAAGTGTTCTTCTATTATACATTGATTCTTTTGACCAGTTTCCTTATCTTTGTTGTCTTTATCACAATGTTTGGTGATGAAGTGTTCTTACTATTATACATTGATTCTTTTTGGACCAGTTTCCTTATCTTTGTTGTCTTTATCACAATGTTCTTTGATGAAGTGTTCTTTCACAATTATACATTGATTCTTTTGGACCAGTTTCCTTATCTTTGTTGTCTTTATCACAATGTTTGGAGATGAAGTGTTCTTACTATTATACATTGATTCTTTTGGACCAGTTTCCTTATCTTTGTTGTCTTTATCATAATGTTTGGTTTTAGATTGAATTGTGTTCTTATCTTTGTTGTCTTTATTAATGTTTGGTGATGAAGTGTTCTTGATTTTTGATTCTTTTGGACCAGTTTCCTTATCATTTTTGTCTTTTGTAATGTTTATCTATTATAATGATTCTTTTGGACCAGTTTCCTTAGTTGAGTGTTCTTACTATTATACATTGATTCTTTTAGATTCTTTTGGACCAGTTTTATCTTTGTTGTCTTTATCATAATGTTTGGTGATGAAGTGTTCTTACTATTATACATTGATTCTTTTGGACCAGTTTCCTTATCTTTTTGTTGTCTTTATCACAATGTTTGGTGATGAAGTGTCTACATTGATTCTTTTGGACCGTAGTTTCCTTTATCTTTTGTTGTCTTTATCATAATGTTTGGTGATGAAGTGTTCTTACTATTATACATTGATTCTTTTAGACCAGTTTTTATCTTTGTTGTCTTTATCACAATGTTTGGTGATGAAGTGTTCTTACTATTTCATTGATTTTTGGACCAGTTTCCTTATCTTTGTTGTCTTTATCACAATGTTTGGTGATGAAGTGTTCTACATTGATTCTTTTGACCAGTTTCCTTATTTTCCTTTATTGATTTACTTAATGATTTTTTGGACCAGTTTCACTTGTTGTCTTTATCTGATTGGTTGTTGATTCTTTTTATCACAATGTTTGGTGATGTTTGGTGATGTGTTCTTACTATTATACATTGATTCTTTTGGACCAGTTTCCTTATCTTTGTTGTCTTTATCACAATGTTTGGTGATGAAGTGTTCTTACTATTATACATTGATTCTTTTGGACCAGTTTCTTATCTTTTGTTGTCTTTATCATAATGTTTGGACCTATTATACATTGTTTCCTTATCTTTGTTGGCTTTATCACAATGTTTGGAGATGAAGTGTTCTTACTATTATACATTGATTCTTTTGGACCAGTTTCCTTATCATTGTTGTCAATGTTTGGTGATGAAGTGTTCTTACTATTATACATTGTTTGGACCAGTTTTTATCTTTGTTGGTTTTATCTTAATGTTTTCTTACTATTAGTACGTTTTGATTCTTTTGGACCAGTTTCCTTATCATTGTTGTCTTTATCACAATGTTTGGAGATGAAGTGTTCTTTACTATTATACATTGATTCTTTTGGACCAGTTTCCTTATCTTTGTTGTCTTTATCATAATGTTTGGTGATGAAGTGTTTTTTATTATACATTGATTCTTTTGGACCAGTTTCCTTATCTTTTTCTTGGACCAGTTTCTTTATCACAATGTTTGGTGATGAAGTGTTCTTACTATTATACATTGATTCTTTTGGACCAGTTTCCTTATCTTTTGTTGTCTTTATCATAATGTTTGGTGATGAAGTGTTCTTACTATTATACATTGATTCTTTTGGACCAGTTTCCATCTTTGTTGTCTTTAATACTATTATACATTGATTCTTTTGGACCAGTTTCCTTATCTTTGTTGTCTTTATGATAATGTTTGGTGATGAAGTGTTTACTATTATACATTGATTCTTTGGACCAGTTTCCTTATCTTTGTTGTCTTTATCATAATGTTTGGAGATGAAGTGTTCTTCTATTTTTGATTTTGTTTTATCATAATGTTTGGAGACCAGTTTCTTTTTGACCAGTTTCTTTATCATAATTTTATCATAATGTTTGGTGATGAAGTGTTCTTACTATTATACATTGATTCTTTTGGCTTTTGATTCTTTTCATCTTTATCAATGTTTGGAGATGAAGTGTTCTTACTATTATACATTGATTCTTTTGGTCTTTATCCTTAATGTTTGGTGATGAAGTTTTTATGGTCTTTACCTTTGTTTGGTCTTGTTCTTATCATAATGTTTGCGATGAAGTGTTCTTACTATTATACATTGATTCTTTTGGACCAGTTTCCTTATCTTTGTTGGCTTATCATAATGTTTGGAGATGAAGTGTTTTACTATTATACATTGATTCTTTTGGACCAGTTTCCTTTCTTGTTGTCTTTATCACAATGTTTGAGAGATGAAGTGTTCTTACTATTATACATTGATTCTTTTGGACCAGTTTTATCTTTGTTGTCTTTATCACAATGTTTGGAGATGAAGTGTTCTTACTATTATACATTGACCAGTTTCTTTATCTTTGTTTGGAGATGAAGTGTTCTTACTATTATACATTGATTCTTTTGGACCAGTTTCCTTATCTTTGTTGGCTTTATCATAATGTTTGGTGATGAAGTGTTCTTACTATTATACATTGATTCTTTTGGACCAGTTTTTATCTTGTTGTCTTTATCACAATGTTTGTCTTTACTTCTATTATACATTGATTCTTTTGGACCAGTTCTTCTTTATCGATTTATTTTTGTTGTCCTTTTATCATCCAATGTTTGAGATGAAGTGTTCTTACTATTATACATTGATTCTTTTGGACCTTTTTAGTTTCCTTATCTTTGTTGTCTTTATCATAATGTTTTTTGTTTCCAATGTTTGGTGATGAAGTGTTTTACTATTATACATTGATTCTTTTCAGTTTTTTTATCTTTGTTGTTTTATCACAATGTTTGGTGATGAAGTGTTCTTACTATTATACATTGATTTTTTTGGACCAGTTTCTTATCTTTTGTTGTCTTTATCATAATGTTTGGTGATGAAGTGTTCTTACTATTATACATTGATTCTTTGGACCAGTTTTTATCTTTGTTGTCTTTATCACAATGTTTGGTGATGAAGTGTTCTTACTATTATACATTGATTCTTTTTCCTTATCTTTGTTTGGCTTTATTATACATTGATTCTTTTTTGGACCAGTTTGGATCTTTATCATAATGTTTGGAGATGAAGTGTTCTTACTATTATACATTGATTAATTTATCATTGTTGTCTTTATCACAATGTTTGTGATGAAGTGTTCTTACTATTATACATTGATTCTTTTGGACCAGTTTCCTTATCTTTGTTGTCTTTATCATAATGTTTGGATGAAGTGTTCTTACTATTATACATTGATTCTTTTGGACCAGTTTCCTTATTATCACAATGTTTGGTGATGTGTTCTTACTATTATACATTGATTCTTTTGGACCAGTTTCAATGTTTTATCATAATGTTTTGTTGTCTTTTATCACAATGTTTGGACCAGATGAAGTGTTCTTACTATTATACATTGATTCTTTTGGACCAGTTTCCTTATCTTTGTTGGCTTTATCATAATGTTTGGACCAGTTTCCTTATCTTTGTTGTCTTTATCATAATGTTTGGAGATGAAGTGTTCTTACATTGATTTTTTAGACTTATCTTTGTTTTCTTTGGACAATGTTTGGAGATGAAGTGTTCTTTACTATTATCATTTTTTGTCTTTTATCATAATGTTTGGAGATGAAGTGTTCTTACTATTATACATTGATTCTTTTGGACCAGTTTCCTTATCTTTGTTGTCTTTATCACAATGTTTTTGGTATTATACATTGATTCTTTTGACCAGTTTCCTTATCTTTGTTGTCTTTATCATAATGTTTGATTCTTTGTTCTTACTATTATACATTGATTCTTTTGGACCAGTTTCTTATCTTTGTTGTCTTTATTACAATGTTTGGTGATTGTTCTTACTATTATACATTGATTCTTTTGGACCAGTTTCCTTATCATTGTTGTCTTTATCATAATGTTTTGTTTACTATTATACATTGATTCTTTTGGACCAGCTTTTCCTTATCATTGTTCTTTTATCACAATGTTTGGTGATGAAGTGTTCTACTATTATACATTGATTCTTTTGGACCAGTTCTTATCTTTGTTGGCTTTATATAATGTTTGATTCTTTTGGACCAGTTTTTATCTTTGTTATCTTTATCATAATGTTTTGTTGTCTATTATACATTGATTCTTTTGTTTGGACCAGTTTTTGGTGAAGTGTTCTTACTTACATTGATTATTTATTATACATTGATTAATGTTTTTAGACCAGTTTCCTTATCTTTGTTGTCTTTTATCATAATGTTTGGTGATGAAGTGTTCTTACTATTATACATTGATTCTTTTAGACCAGTTTCCTTATCTTTGTTGGCTTTATCATAATGTTTGGTGATGAAGTGTTCTTACTATTATACATTGATTCTTTTGAGACCAGTTTCCTTATCTTTGTTGTCTTTATCACAATGTTTGGTGATGAAGTGTTCTTACCATTATACATTGACATTGATTTTTAGACCAGTTTCCTTATCTTTGTTGTCTTTATCATAATGTTTGGTGATGAAGTGTTCTTACTATTATACATTGATTCTTTTAGACCAGTTTCCTTATCTTTGTTGTCTTTATCACAATGTTTGGTGATGAAGTGTTCTTACCAGTTTTATCTTTGTTGGCTTTATACATTGATTCTTACTATTTTTAGACCAGTTTCCTTATCTTTGTTGTCTTTATCATAATGTTTGGTGATGAAGTGTTCTTACTATTATACATTGATTCTTTTAGACCAGTTTCCTTATCTTTGTTGTCTTTATCATAATGTTTGGTGATGAAGTGTTCTTACTATTATACATTGATTCTTTTAGACCAGTTTCCTTATCTTTGTTGTCTTTATCATAATGTTTGGTGGTGAAGATTCTTTTGTTCTTACTATCTTTGTTGTTTTATACATTGATTCTTTTGGACCAGTTTCCTTATCTTTGTTGTCTTTATCACAATGTTTGGTGATGAAGTGTTCTTACTATTATACATTGATTCTTTTGGACCAGTTTCCTTATCTTTGTTGTCTTTATGTTTGGTGATGAAGTGTTCTTACTATTATACAATGTTTTATCTTTGTTGTCTTTATCACAATGTTTGGTGATGAAGTGTTCTTACTATTATACATTGATTCTTTTGGACCAGTTTCCTTATCTTTTGTTGGCTTTTTATCATAATGTTTGGTGATGAAGTGTTCTTACTATTATACATTGATTCTTTTAGACCAGTTTCCTTATCTTTGTTGTCTTTATCATAATGTTTGGTGGTGAAGTGTTCTTACTATTATACATTGATTCTTTTGGACCAGTTTCCTTATCATTGTTGTCTTTATCACAATGTTTGGTGATGAAGTGTTCTTACTATTATACATTGATTCTTTTGGACCAGTTTCCTTATCTTTGTCGTCTTTATCATAATGTTTGGAGATGAAGTGTTCTTACTATTATACATTGATTCTTTTGGACCAGTTTCCTTTTCTTTGTTGTCTTTATCACAATTTTTGGTGATGATGACTTGTGATTTCATGCTAGCACAGCCATTAACTGTTCTCAAATAGTCCCATCTATCGAATTTTACTTGAAAGACTTGGGTCAACACGTGGCATGGTTTTATCAACTATACTTTTTTATATTTAGCATTTCTTCTAGTGTACATTCTTGAAATACATTCAAGCATCAAAGATTGATAAATTGTTGTCATTCAAGTTCAGTTCATCCACATAAAACTTTTACCAATTTTACCAACTAAATATACCAGCTTATATTTGTTTTTCTTCTGCCATTAAAACCCTCTTGCATTTTATTCAATAATGATTTTCAGCAGTCTCCTATCATTTATTTTATGCTGCCCATTTTTTCTTGATGTTTTTGGGAGGAATGCTAAAAGAACAAATTTCCAAACCTTCTCTCAAACTCTTCTAGGCTAACTATAAAATATTGGAGAGTTAGTTTTCCTGATTGAACCAGTTGTAGTCCATATTCCTGTTCTGTTACAAATGATGAACTTTAAAATATTAAATTGTAGATGATTCAACTTAGTAAGTTCTTAGAATTAGATACTTTATTGATTAGTAGGCAGGTTTTACTACACATAATTATCAGCAAAATGGCAACCATAAAAATAAAATCTTCTGACCAATCAGCAGAAACCAAGTAATATTTTTAAAGCAATACAAATAAAGCAATTAAACCAATAAAAATAAAGAAACCTGACTTCAAAAATAATAATTTTGAAGCCTTTAAAAGCTTTAAATGATGATTTGTAAACTTTGTTAACATTTAGACATTACCTTAACTATTCAGCATATTGTCTTTTAATATGCACAACAGAACTTTTTTGTTTAGACATTATTTCCTTAATGAATGCAATATTGATATCAATGAAGGATCATGTTGGACAACAGACAGTACTTGACTCTGTTGGAAGTTGAGTCTACTCTGGCAGCTTGTCTGGCCCAGTTGGTAAATGGTTTATATAACAGACTGAGATATTCCATTCTGCTACTTGGGCAAGCCTATTCTTTAGCTCCGGATTACACCGTGATGATTGCTTCAGTTCAGGGTCTGTATTAGGTTTACTTTGTCTGCCAACTGCATGCTAGTTGGGAACTTCCTTGTGAGGATATTTTTGATTCTACAATCAACAAATCTTGTAGTCCTCGGTCGAGTCCATTTTTTTCTTAATAAAATCATTGTGTGACAAAAACATTTGAAATATTTTGGTTATCAAAACATTAACAGCAGACGCCTGTTTATGCACATCTCTTCTTTTTTTTTTCAAATGTATGAACTAAATGGATTGGCTAATCTGTAAATTCATTTTTGTTTTTTTTTTGTATTTCTTTTGGTGATACTTTAATACAAGCATTTATCATGCATTTCCTACCATTTTTGCTAACTTTTAGGAAAGCTAAAGGAATACGTTCTCTAATCCTGAGAGAATTAGAAGTCCTGCCAGAATTCATTTTTGGCAGACACAATCTTAACAACTTTAAATATGCAGATCTCCAAAAGAAGGTAGTAAAGAAAAGTAAGAAGAGATGACTAAGCATCAATTGTTAGAAGATAGAATTTATATATATATATTTTTATTTTTTTGTTTCTTATTTTATATATTTATTTCTTAACGTAGTAAAAATTGTTTATATCATGTATTTAACAGTTTTGTTTTGGTTTGAGAATTTAATTCAAGCTATTTGTTCAATTTTGGGGTTTGTTGTTGTAGTTCATTCTAACTATTATTTTTTGGCGGGAACAGTTTTTAATTTGGGATTGGTTTGTCTATTTACTTGGATGAATTTAGGTCAATTTATTTGTATATTTTAACAAAAAAATAAAAACGAGCAATATAATTTGACCCAAATAAATAAACAAAGCGACTTCCGGTAAAAAATAACCGCCATAATAGAATACCCACAATGCACCACTAACCCGTATATATATAAATAGCCGAGAAAAGTAACAGCATATGTGGCCTGACGATTGCATATAGCATGAAACAGACTGTCGCCTCAAAGTGTTGACTTCTATGTTCACTTTTATATTTACACACGCTCTATCTCTGATATTGAGCACTTTATCCCATAAATATAGCACACCTTAAGACTATATTTTTTATATATATATATATATATATATATATATATATATATATATATACATATATATATATATATATATATATATATATATATATATACATATACATATATATATATATATATATATATATATATATATACATATACATATATATATATATATATATATATATATATATACAATATATATATATATATATATATATATATATATATATACATATATATATATATATATATATATATATATTTATATGTATGTATATATATATATATATATATATATATTTATTTCATATATGCATGTATATATATATATATATATATATATATATATTATATATATATATATATAATATTTATATATGTAACGAGCATGCACGGAAACGTCCTCGAACTGTGTGTGTGTGTTGTCGCCGGGCACACCTTGGAGTATCATAATGGACTCGACCGAGGACTACAAGAAGAAGACACGTGAGTTGTTTGGCGTCTTTTCTTGGGTGACAAAAGCCATTGCGGTAGGTCGTCTATCGGCAGCAGTTTTGGGTGCCATTTTGCTAGTTTGCTGTCGTAATGTGTCGCAAGTTGGCGTTCATTTTTGTGTCGCATTTGTTTCAGGTTCGCAAGAAGGCCTTTATTTTTGTGTCGCAAAAAGTTGTTTTTTTTTTTCCCCCCGTTTTCTTGCACAATATAGAAGGTAAAATTTATAGTTGTCAGAAAAAGGGACAGCTCACTATGTGAATTATGAATCAGAGATACCAAAATTAAACAAATACAAAGGTTTAAATATCTAGGAAGTGTTTTAACAGAGCATGAAAAATGCTACATAGAAGTCCGAAATGTGCATTGTGAAAGTGAACGATGCTTCCAAAAGTTAAGCAGAGTATTAAGAAACAGGAAAATTTATTTAGAATCAAAGGAAAGACTACAGAACTGTTATATAATATCAGTCCTCCTATATAGCAGTGAAACCTGGACAATCCCCTCACTCACGAATGAAAAAGAGACGAAGCAACAGAAATGAAGGACTCAGGTATATGAGCTACAACAAAGTTTTAGAGAAAATTCAACAAAACGACACTTATACATAACATCAAAAAGCTTGTGTAAAAGGTTGGCAGAACAGTGATTAGGAGATATAGCAAAAAAAATAACTTTACTAAGGGCTACAAAGGACAGGAAGTTGTGGAGATCTATGATCCATCATGTCACGAAAAGACAGTGCATATAGAAGAAGAATGCACATTCACCTAAATATGGTATTGCAGTAATCCCTTTTGTCCTGTTTTGAATATTGAAAAATTTGTAATAGTTGATTCTTGTTTAATAGTGTATATTACTGTGTTACTGGAAGCAGAGATTGAACCCATAGCTTCCAGGGAACCAGATGAATTTTAATTCATGCTTTTATTGACTTGGTCATGGAAGTACAACACTGTGATGACAGGAGAATACTGTAGTCAAAATGTGAGACAAATAATGGTACAACAATGTGGAAATTGATTCAAAACAAACAGTGTATATGTTTAACGTTTCTTTTTATTCTTTATAACCTTCTTCTAAGTAAAGCCATTTTATATTCCATGGAAAGCAGTTTCTACTTCCTGTATTTCATAGCTTTGCAGATATCATGTTTTTTATTCTTTTGGAAATAATTTTGATATTTTATTCAACGGTTCCTTATTTTTTATCAAATTTTATATCCAAAAGTTCTTACTTTGGTGTAGTTTCTTATTTACTCTTTCAAAATATACCAAATCAAAGACAGGTGTGCATCTGGGACTCAGGGTAACAAAGAATGAAGAATTATCTCATAAAAAAATACCAAAATCCTGAATCGATATAAGAGAAATGCTTTTCTTCTTTAGATGAACACTCAAATCGATGCCATTCAACTGGGATTCCTGATTCGTTACTTAAATGTGGAAATGACAGCTTATTCAGATATACTAGATTCTTTTAAGCTAATCTCCAGGCAATCATTGAACTTACTTGGATCTTAATCCATAGATGATCCTCTTTTAACAAATCTCAGTGATTGTCTATGACTTAAGATGATTGCTTTGTTAAATCTTCTATAATAAAACAGGACAATTTCTTTGCAACTCTTCCTTTACATGATTCTGATCTAATCTCAAGAATTGGTTGTTTCTTATAGATTGGCTGTCTGGCTAAAAATTACAATCTTTTGTCTGTAATTCAAAAGTAATCGTTTGGAACAAAGAAATGTGTTTATCTTAATCTGTTCATCATTTTCTTTTGAAACAGTTTCAAAATTCAGGATTAATTTGATTCTTTTTTTATGTTTTCATTTCTCACTGAAACTTAAGAAGGGTTCATGTCTTTCTTAAGTTTGCGCATCCCTGCAGGTAGCTTTATTATCAGTTGTACTGAAAATAATATCCTTTTATTGGCATTTCATAATGGTTGATGGAAAAGAGAGCATGTGAACAAGTACTCTCTCATATCTACATTACTACCTAGATAGTATTAACAGGGAAAAGCTGTTGTGCATATTGTTCCCTTGACATGACCCATTGATCAAGGATAGAAGACCAATGACCTTTAAAACCTTTTCTGGTCACTGAACAGACCTTTAGTCAATACAACAGAGGTGCCATGAAAGCAATTCAGACATTTCCTAAAAAGAACCTTTGACACCTGCAGTGTTGAATTTCATAAATGAATAACCAAAGTCATTGACAAGCCTTCTTTTTACCATAGAATTTAAATCTGAAAACTGCAGGTGAGGGAGAAGTGACCACAGCATAAACTTGTAAAAATCTGTCCTCCTCCTTTTGTTTATACCCATCTCGACTCAAATGTCTAACAATGCAAAAGGTATATTTTTCTTTATTTTTATTGACCTCAAGATTTTGGCCAGCTGTGTATATATACCTCTCTCTCTCCCTCCCTCTCCCACTCTCTCTCTCTCTCTCTATATATATATATATATATTTGGTTGGATTGATGTGAGTTTGTGACCCTGGGTTTCACGCTTTAGCGATCGTCAGAGCTGATGATCGCTAAAGCATGAAACCCAGGGACACAAACTCACATCAATCCAACTAAATATATTAGCTCTATCTCTGATATTGAGCACTTTCTAATAAGTACCATGCATATAATATATAAATAATAATGTATATAATACATTACACACACACACACACACACACATATATATATATATATATATTTATATACACACACTTTTCACACATACATATATATATATATATATATATATATATATATATATATATATATATATACACACACATTTTTTCCTCAACAGCACAAAAATTCTATGTTTCATGCACAATGCAATCTTCAGATTCAGATTTAAAACTGTCAGTTGCATAATTTAAATATTGATATATATACCATTCTATAATGATAGTGGATCAGTCAGTTTTATTTATGTGGGGGTGGGGGGAATTTATATATATATATATATATATATATATATTACATGAATCATTCATACAAAAACAAATATATTTGTATGAATGATTCATGTAATTATAAGTTGAACAGCACCTATAATCGAAATATAGGTGTACACATTTTAGTTCACACAAACACACCATATAAACAATCCCATATATATATATGTGTGTGTGTGTGAATATTAGCTTTTGTTGTTTTTTGCACTCTGAAGAAATTTTTTGATTTCTATAGAATTTTGTATCATACTGTGGCTTCATTTTTGCTGAATTTTACTTTTGTCCATCAAGAGAACCTTATGGTCTCATTTGTAAGCATTTAGATAAATCAATGGATAGTTAGAAGATGGAATGTTCATCCAGTTTTATGTTTGACAGCAGAACAGAAAGGAGAATGAAAGAAGAAAGTCACACAACTCCTTCTGCATGAAAAACATTTTGCAGCAGAATGTAAGAATTACAGGCTACCATTATCTTCTTACAAATTGTTCATTGGGGAATGGTCATTCATTTGAGTTCTCCTTTGCTTTGTAAATAAAGCTGTTGGAACATCAACTGAGGCAAACATCAACAAGAATTATCTCTCTTGGCATTATATTTGATTGATAGACTCTGAGAATAGTGATGGGCAGATGGAAACTTAAGAAAATTGCTGGAAGATTCTTTGTTGACTGATTCAAAGAACAGAGTCCTTTTTACATTTGATTAATCCTTGATGTAAGAGGCAATGCTTTTTATCCAAGAACTGGATATGTAAGCTTTTAGGAGAAAGAATACAGCAGATGGATGTGAGGATGAAATCTTTTCTACTTTTCATTATCTTCTTTCTTCTTCAGTTTACATTTACTCACATTTCATTCATAATTGTACCAACAGATACTGTAGCAAGACAATGTCCGTCAGCTGTACAGATGCTGAATAAGTGCAGATGTTATAGAGACATGAGATTATCAACTAAGGGGGTATTAATTTTTTGTTATTTTTATTGTGGTATTCACTCTGTACAAGGCCCGAGGGTCACTTGAGGTAGAGTGTTACAGAGTAAGATTCACATTTTAAGCAGATATGTGGGGAAGATAATGGTTAACCCTAGACTTTAACAGGTTAATATTGTAGTGATATGTCTTGGAAAGGGATATATTTGTTCAAAGTAGCAAAGTGGTTGTTGACTACTGTAACTGGGTAGGACAATCTAGCAGGTAACTGTAATGGACTGGTCCTCGTCGTAGTGGTAGGCAATAGGTGTAGTCCTGTACCACCACATCAGTCTGTATTTATGGCTGACACCAGCTAGTCATATTACTGTGAGGAGGAACCCAGGTGTATGCATATTTATTTCATCACAAAGTGATTAGGGATGCAACCTCTTGGGTTTTGGTTCCACAAAGCAGTGGTTTGTGGGAAGAAGCTGCTTGGGTGGAACTTACATCTCACCAAAGGAGTACAAAGGGAATTGGGTGATTCACTACAACATGCATAGCATGACGGGTCTTAGCTATGAAGGTTTCGGACTGATAGAATTAAGTGTTCATCTGAACGCTCTCCATAGAAATAGTGATAGAGCCATGCCTTCCTAAAAAGAACATCTGTTGATCCCAATTGTTCAAAGTTGTGGGTTTGATCTGTGATGATGGATGTAACCAGCCAGTTTTTTTACCCCGACTGGTCAGAGCTGGTCAGAGGGAGAGATCAAAAGCCAAGCTCTGGTCATCGTGGCTTTTGAAGGTGCACTCATATATTGTTTTGACATCAGCAGAAATATTTACAAGTTGCTACAAAAGAAAAATATTTACCTAAAAACTCAAGTCACATTTTTAAATAGCCTTGTCTGATCAATACTTTCATATAAATGTCATGTATGGTGCAAACTCGTTCAAAAATATCTAAACTGTCATCTGTTAAAAATGACTTCTTAAATAATGAAGATATTGATGTTCCACATGACTTCAAAGAAAAGTTTAGGAAGGAAACCGTCATCAGTACTGGAAAAAGTGGACTTGAGAAACCTATTTTTCTGAAAAATTGCTTTAAGAGATTGATTTTCTGAATTTCAACTGACTGCTTGGTGAATGAATGTCAAATGTTTCCTTATAAGGAAATAGATAATATTGCCATTATTATTGTGAGGATTTTTGAACAAATTCTTTATTAAATCCCTGTGGTAAGACTGTTTTCATTTGATTGAAAAGTATCACTTGCTACTCATTGAATGAAACCTAAATTTCCTTATAAGGTTACAGCTAATATTACCATTACCATTAATCAGAATCTAAAATGAAGAGAGAAGATGTGTGGGTAATTAAACAGATATTGGTACAGAAAATTGAATCGGTCAGGTGAGTTTATATTTCTCCATGAGTGTGATGCATTCATTTTTAAAACCAGGCATGAATCTGTCTTCTCTCCCCAAAAGGATAGATCAGGACTTGGATGTTAACCAGTTTAAAAGAAGTAAGGAAGCAAAGAGAAACCACTATCCTTCACAATAATGCCTGTAATTCACAAAGCAAAAGAGTCATTGTGGCCTCCATCTAGAAGAGATGTGAAACCACTATCCTTCACAATAATGCCTGTAATTCACAAAGCAAAAGAGTCATTATGGCCTCCATCTAGAAGAGATGAGGAACCACCATCCTTCACAATAATGCCTGTAATTCACAAAGCAAAAGAGTCATTGTGGCCTCCATCTAGAAGAGATGAGAAACCACTATCCTTCACAATAATGCCTGTAATTCACAAAGCAAAAGAGTCATTATGGCCTCCATCTAGAAGAGATGAGAAACCACTATCCTTCACAATAATGCCTGTAATTCACAAAGCAAAAGAGTCATTGTGGCCTCCATCTAGAAGAGATGAGAAACCACTATCCTTCACAATAATGCCTGTAATTCACAAAGCAAAAGAGTCATTATGGCCTCCATCTAGAAGAGATGAGAAACCACTATCCTTCACAATAATGCCTGTAATTCATAAAGCAAAAGAGTCATTATGGCCTCCATCTAGAAGAGATGAGAAACCACTATCCTTCACAATAATGCCTGTAATTCACAAAGCAAGAGTTGTGATGACCTCCATCTAGAAGGGAAACAGCAGTAAAAAGGAAAAAACGAATAAACCATGTCCATATTCAGGACCATCGAGATTGGAACTTCAATTTTTAACTTCAACATCCCTGGTGCAAAAGAAAACCAGCATGCTATTATTCTTGTGAGATGAAGTGAAGTGGTGACCACAGAGATGCAAAATGCACTAACTAAACAAAATAACAATGCTATATCTTTCTGTAATTTTCTAATCAAGTAAGTATAAGGCTGGAAATATATTTCTGTCATGTCTGCAAATAAATTTTCTTTTTTGTTTGTTATTTGAACCTCAGATTCAGGTTCTAAAGCATCAACTCTTTATTGAATTGTTTATACAATTGCCATTGTGCTGATAAACAATTTATCATCTATAATGCATTTTAGTTTTGGTAATATTATAACAATTTTATATTGATTAATAACAATGGCCTCCTTTTCAATATGCCTTAATATGTACAATTCTTATAACAACAACAAAATATTGTCATTGTCTATTGATAAAAATAATCATTTGGAAAATAACCTAACTGTATTAAAAGTTGAAAGTGCTTAATTTTACCAAATTCTTTAAAGGATACTTTCAATCAATTGTCAATACACATCATTGTTCATCATGTGAATTTTTATGATGAGGTAACACAAATGCTATTTTAAAAATTTACTACTGTTTATTTCCTGTTAAAAGAGTTCAATTTATTCTTTTGAAATCAGAAATGTTTTACTTTTCAGTGAGTAATAGAAAATGTATGGTAAGGTATAAAACGAATGTTTAGCTGAAAGATTCTTAATATATAAATACTGAATATTATTTATTGATATAAAATAGTAATTAAGGCTAAATAATTTATTCACTAGTATTTAATATGACCAATAGTATAATACATATTGTATGAGGGGATTGCATTTGTCATGGCTCATTTCCAGTGAACGTAAGCAGATAAAATTGCACTTAAAGGAATATACAACCATACATGAGATACACTGCAATGTTTCTGTGTGAATGTGTAAAGTATAACCCCAAAGTCAGTAATGTACAGAGATGTAATTTGGTTACTGTTTTTATTTTTATTTCTTATAGGTGAGGTACCCGGCATTGCCAGGGTATGCATGGGTGCAATTGTATAACTATACCTGCTGTATGCCTAATCTCATTCATCTTTTTTATGGTATGTCCTTTGCAAGTGTTTGATTGTTCTTAATTCCCTCAATAAAACCTTCTGATGTGGTTGTTGATTGGGGTTAAATTGTTTCACTGTTTTAGATATTCAGTAAATTTCCTATGGCCGTAATAACTTTCAAATAATATTGCATTGTTCACAAATTTAATAATAAAACAAAAACAGGGATAAAGCGTCAGAGCTTGATTCAAGTACAAGCGCATGACACGCCCCCCCTCCTCCTTTGTATGTTTACTGTAAAGCTGGGGTTATTTGGGAATTTTTTCTTTTAATGCTTCAATACTCATTCTCAAACAATCTTTGCATCAAAGGTTGTTCAAATACCAAGTTAGGATGGAATCATATGAAGAAACTATTGGCTAAATGGCAAAAGCCGATTTTGGACCTAGTTTGTCACAGATTTCGACAACTTAACTAAAATAATCTAAACCAAACATTCATGCAAGACAATTTGTGTCGTATGTAATTTACATAGCAAATTTGGAAAGCATCAGATGAAAAACCAGTTATAGCCTAAAAAATGGGTTTTTTGAACAGTTTTTGTGGTTTTTCATTATACATGGGGAAGTGAACATGATTATAACCATACTATCTTATTTCTTGCATGATGGCAAATATTTTATGATATGTTTGAAGAAAATCGAATAAACAATAAGGAAGTTATTCATGTTTTTATTTTTAGTAGTATGAAAAACCTGATTTTTTTCCCAGGTTTTTTGCAATTTTTTGTGTGAAGCCAATGTCGCTGGAAAACTATCAAGCGCTTTCCATAAACCTCATAACATGAGCTGATGTTTTGCATTAAGGGCAAAGAACATCAGCTCATCCAGTAAAAATTTGTTTGTGTGTAACTTTGCCTTGGTCTTTGTGAAAAGTCATACACAACTTCAGTTTTATCAATTTTTCTGCCAACCCCCCAGGGTCTGGATATTGAAAAATTAGTCTTGACCTATATTGATAAGTTTGCAACATGTGTGTACAATTTCATCAAAATTGGTCAAAAAATGTGGTTGTGCATAAATAGCTTACACATACACACAGACACATCTTCTATTTTATAGATATAGATTATTATATCATCAGTCATTAGGCCAAAATGGACAAACAAACGGACTGTAAAAAATATAAGAAAGAGAACCAAAAACATGCAAATAACAGGAATAATTGAAACATTGACTTAGAAAAGCATTTAAGACAGTGAAAAAGTCACATTGTATGGGTAGCATCTGTATATAGAATCAAAATGTATTTTGATCTCTTTTTTGAAGACATTTAAAATCTTAACATTGACTGCCAAAAGAGGAAGACTGTTCCATTCATTCATTAACTGCTGTGAAAAATAATATTTTTCATATGTTCAGATGATAGAACAGCAGTTGAATTTGTGATGGACTTCCTCTGGTAGATTTATACTGACTTTTAATGAAATATTTCCTGAAACCTATGTCCTCAATTGAATTTACAATTCTAAATACCTGCATTAAATCAAGTCTAAGATGTTCAGTTTCAACTGAGATCAGGTCACAGCTATTGGGGTAAGGCATATTTTTAATTTTAGGAATCATTTTGGTGAAACTTTTTTGCACTTTTTTTCTAGCTGTTGTATATGATACAATAAATATAGGCTAATATAGAATGAACTAACAATAAATAAATGTTTCTTTGCGTTATGTGGAAAAGGTTCTTTGTATTAGTACATGGTGGGCTTTATTTTGAATTTAACTGAAGTGATTTGAATAATTCAGGTCAGAGGTTATAATTACCCCTTTCAATTTATTTGATATTGTTATATATGATATGTCCATCAAGAGTGAGTTGAAATTTCAAATTTTGACTGCTGCATGATGGAACATTTTTCAAGGTTAAATCTAAAAAGCCATTTCATTGGCCAAGCCATCTAATGTATCCAGATTATTTTGAAGAGTTTGCTGAATTTGCAAAGAGTTATGTAAAGCAACAAACCATAAAAGATTTTGAAGGAGCTGATGACATAAACCAGTTTCTCCATCATATATTGTTGATAAATTCTGATACGAGCCTTTCAAATATGGTTAGACTTCAATAGAAATGACTCCTATTCCCACCTATTCTCAGTCAACCTTTTCAAAAAGAAGTCAGAATGAGTCATTCTCATGAACTTTTGGCTATGTAATCATATCATTCCTTCCATCAACTGTTAGGCCATGATTAGTTGAAGATTGTCTTTCTGGTCATTGGTGGCAGTTGTGATATTTTAGTCACTGACCCTTGCCTAGTTTGCAGAAAGTAGAGATGTTCTTCTTATTGCTGGGTTTGATCTGGAGATTGGGAACCAAGTTACCTATATTGTTTACTGAAATCTTTCAGCTGACTTTTCAAGGTTAAATCTGAAAAGCCATTTCATTGGTCAAGCCATCTAATGCATCCAGACTGTTTTGAAGAGTGTGCTGAATATACAGAGTTATGAAAGGCAATTGTGTACTGAAATCTTTCAACTCCAGTCAAAATGTCTTGTAATGAGTTTCTAGTCAAGTGATGATCACACACTTGAAAAAATGGTTCTTAGGCTTTTCTTTAAAATGTAACAAAACTGCTGTATTCAATATTAAATTTGCAACAATACTTTTATTTATGATATCTACATTTATAAATTCAATGGAAAAGTCCTGGACTTTTTACACAAATCTGTGGGAACCCTATCTTAGTCACTGACCCTTGCGTAGGTTGCTGAAAGTAGAGATGTTCTTCTTACTGCTGGGTTTGATCTGGAGATTGAGAACCAAGTCACCTATATTGTGTATCTTTCAGTTGACTTTTCAAGAGCTATTTTATTGGCCAAGCCATCTAATGCATCCAGATTGTTCTGAAGAATGTATTGAACATTTGTTGTTTGGGAAACTGAAATATATTTTCATATCATAGATGTATTTCTGTATGTGGCAATTTCTTAAGCAATCATTTACATTATCAGCAAAAAGATATCCAAGAAGTCTACCTTATGGAACGCCACTAGTCCTAGAATTCCACTGTGAGACCGCTCTTCTCACTTTAGTAGATCAAAGTCTCTCCTCCAGAAAAGAGGAAACTCTGGAAAGTAACTTGTACCTAACACCTGCTGACAATTTAATTAACAAGCATTTATGAGGAACTGTATCGAACGCTTTATAAAAATAAGATAATATGACATTGACATTTTATTGTCTATCTAACTTTCTTGTCAAAAATTCATAAAAATTGATGAGAGCTATGTTGCATGAATGTTTTTGCAGAAAGGTGAATTGTGATGACTAAAGCAGTTTGTGAATGGTTAAAATTTCATGTATTCCATTGTAATACCACATTACATAATTTCATGTATTTCCATTGTAATACCACATTACATAATTTCATGTATTTCCATTATAATACCATATTACATAATTTCATGTATTTCCATTGTAATACCACATTACATAATTTCACAAGCAGCACATGTAAGACATACTGGACAATAATTACTTGATTTGGTTTTTGACCCCTTCATATAAATGGTTTGGTTTCGTTAGGTTTGTTTTGCTTTACTGCATATCAGCCTCAATACATTATTTGATGCTGACAAAATTTTTATTGCTGGTAATATTTTTTTCCAAAAATGTATTTAATGTTTTTTTCTTCAAAAAATCTATTGTTGGTAATATTTTTTTTCTTCAAAAATCTATTACTGGTAATATTTTAAAAAAAATATATAGCTGGTAATTTTTTTTTTTCAAAAATGTATTGCTGGTAATAATTTTTTACAAAAAAATTTTTGGTATTAAAACCTATTTTTACACTTTCATAGTGTTTTGACTACAGTTTAGGGGTTAACTATTTGCCTATAGCTGGGACCCTAACAGGTGCTACCACCCTTGGTCAGAGTGAACCTGTGAACACCAGCAATTAAGAGGTGGTTCCACACTCCTCAAAACCTCCTGATCAGAGGCCTTGCTGCTGGACGTAGTTTAATGTCTTACCCAGGTTGTGGATGTAGTTTATCATCATACCCAGGGCACTTTATATAAATGGGGAAAATAATACCTTTTTTTCCAGTTCATTGGCAAATATCATGTGTTGAGAAAAGCATTTAAAAAAAGTCACAAGTTGGTTGATTCTAATCAGAGCACCTATTCTGTATAGTAAGTAAGAAATATTATCCACACCTTGCAATAAAAAATTTGAAAACAATCTGAGTGATTTGGAAACTTTTTCTTCTATCAAAGGGATAACAGAAAAACATTCACATGTTTTGTTGCTCAGATTGAATTCATTGTTCTGAATATTAAAAATTGCACAGAAAAATCATTTGTAACTTTAGCTGTTTCTTCATCATCCATTGTAAAAGCTTCATCTGTTTTCTGTTTTGAAGATACTGATACATTGCTTCTTTGTTTGGATTTAACACAGAAGCAGAAGGTTTTCAGCTGCAACTTAGCTTGAGGTTATTTTCTTAGAAATTAAACTAGATTATCTAAGGAAACCCAACTGCTTGAATTTAAGCATGCTACAAGGTAGGCATCTCAGTCCAACCCTTTCACTGCTGAAACAGTTAAATGTAACTGCCCCTTCTACTCCAACAGCTTTTTCTCTCACACTTCCCAACAGTGAAACTCCCTTCCCCTTACTTGCTTTCCTGATAGCTATAATCTTCAAATATTCAAATGTAATGTAAATCAACATCTTCTAATGCCTTGATTCTGATCCCTGTCCTTCTCTTTATCCTTTCCTCACACCCCACTCTTTACTTTTGCTATCACTTTCTGTAACTCCTTATGTACTAGTGGTACTCTCACTTTGCTTGGGGGTGAAATGCATAAAAAATGTCTAAAACGTTCTTGTGCCATCTTGTGTATATTTACTTCAGTAGGTTGTTGTTTGTTACACTGATGCTTAGCATTAAATATTTGACATACAAATGGGTTTTTTAAGAGTTTATTTTCTTCTAAACTAGGTTTTCTATGATTATTTCTAGTTAACTAATTCATTGGTGGTTATAATAGTATCATGAAAAGAACTCTGTATTCTATTAATGTCATCTGCCTGAAAAATATAATTCCAGTTCATATTTTTAAGTTCTGTTTGATAATCTATTCCAGTCTGTTTTACAAAAATCAAAGCATCGGTGATTCAAAGGTATCTGATGAAGTGTAGACTGATGAGAAATTGTGTGCTATTAATGTATTATAGTCACTGTTCCCAAAATATTCTATGACTTCAGATAAGGTTACAAAAGAGTAATGGTTTACAAAAATCAAGACTAAAATAGCCTCCTCCCTGGTTGGAGACAGCACCTAAAAAGTAATCAAATATGGTGGGTGGGTAGAAGATTTTGTAGTTCATTTGATATCTGGATAAATAAAATCTTGTGATACAGTTTTGATGGAAAAAGTTTGTGGCAAATATTTTACGAATTTAGCAAACTGGCCATCATTTTCTCGGCTAATATTCAGTAAATGATGCACACAAACATTGGCAAGGATTGAACCATTAAAACCAATAATACAATATTCCAGAAACTGGGTGAGTACATATTTGCATAAGCACAAAGAATATCAACCTTATGACACAAAGATCAGGTGTATTTCTTGTGTGATGTCAACAAACACCTGTTGCCACTTTTGTGATGCCAGTGAATACTTGTTGTCATTTTCATAATGCGTGTTGTAGTAGAGACTCTGTAATTGCAGATACAACTATAGTAATACCATTGAACAATACTGGTGTCAGACACCTTCAAATAATCTTGCACTAGTAGTACTTGCTTGATAAGTAACTTCTATAGTGATCTGTATAGAGAAATAGTATAGTGAGTAGAGAATAGTGGTTCATATAGTAATAGAGGATAGACTAGAAATGGAGATCCATATAGTAATAGAGGATAGACTAGAAATGGAGATCCATATAATAATAGAGGATAGATTAGAAATAGTGATCATTTAGACATCATGCTACTTTCTCTTATACATTTTTCTCATGGTCACATGATCACTTAATTCAATAATGGGATCACCTGTGTTTGCTCACTGGTGATCTATGTTCAAACATGTATTGGCAGCGACACTTTATTCCTATATAACAATTGTCAATTTTCCAGTTCCATGTGCAGATTTAGTTGACAGCTGGTTGAAATTCTCTTTAGTTACTGTCCTTCTGTTGAACTCCCCACTGGTGAGATCCTCAGAGTCACTATACATGATGCCTTAGTTTGGCTATTTTATCATTAAAATGAAATGACTTAATATATCCTGTAAAATTTTCTTAATAGAAAGTGACATGATATCAAGTGGAGGCTATGGAGGTAACATTTAAGGAAGTTTATGATGAAAATATTTTTCAAAATTAATTTTTCAAATGTTCCTTGAAATTAGCCGTATTATCAAATGCCATATCTTTTGAAAGTTTTTGATACATTTTGCTTGTATATTTAATTTCTTTTTGTTTTAATTTCAGGTGAGTCGTGTTTCTACATTCAACTGAATTATTACAAGGAGGGTGAGAGCAAAATAATAATTCCTTATTTCTTATATTTTTGTCTTTTGCTTATTATCTTTGGAGAATCCATATCAAGAATCTTTTTGAGAGAAAACCATTTGTCTATTGTCTTTCCTATGTCTGATATATCAAGAAAATATATTCCAGTGTGTTTGGCTTATTATTTTTAAATTTTAAATAATACAAAGCTTGAGAGTCACTCAAGATAGAGGTTAAAGTCAACTAAATGGGAATGCTAAATGAGGTTTGTGATATGAATGGAAGAAAACTGATAGGAAATAAAGAGGATAAGAAAGAAAGATAATGACTAAATCTTGATTTAAAGAGGTCAAGGAAAGCATCCACATGGGAGTTTCTCCATGAAATAACAATTCTTGAGAAAAAAGCTGTTTGACTGGAACTTACTTCTTACATTTGGAATATGGAGGAAATGAGGGTGATTAGACTCCTTGGAAATAGGCTGTCATGTCTGAGCTGTAAAGGGATAGATCTAAAATTCATCTAGAGTTCATCTGAACATTTGCCCTGGAAATAGCCATAGTATAATGACAAACTTGAAAAATTGTGTCCATGTAAAAGAGATTGCAGAATGGAAAATGTCTTCCCTGACAAAATTGTCTAAACAATTTTGAACTCTATCAAGGCTGGAAAGTGAAGATTGAGCAGCTCCAGACATGATATGGAAACAATACACCATTTTCAGTCACATCTGACTCACATAAAGATAAAGTATGGCAGAATGTTTCTAGTGTAGGGATACAAAAGGTGATTATTTCTCTTTCATATAGATAGTCAAGAGAGTTATGTGATGGCCTGTGAGTGACGTCAGGGGATAGAGTGACGAAGGGCAGTTGAGATATAGAGCCTGCAGAAGAAGGAGTTTCATAGCCCACATCAGTAGGTCTTATAGGAAAAACCATGAAATTCATAGAGAAACTGCCATAACTCCAGGTTTCCGTCCGGGAAATATTATAAGTAAGATTCCTTATTTTTACACACTGTTTGTTGTTGCATATATGTTATAATTTCTCTGCATGGGACACGTGTATATATAGTTTTGTACGTGTAAGCGTTCTCAAAGCAAATTTGTCGCAGATTACTTTCACAACACAAAGAAAAATCACTAAGTACAGATTCGAGTATCGGGGGCAGAAAGAAATGCTGAAAACTCGATTTGCCGGTACTATCTCAAATCACAATGCGTGTAACCAGTCAGGAAAATAACTCACACTCTAACAAACGCCGTAGCCAAAAATGCCCAAATTTTCCTTCCTTGACGTGTTCGGTCACCGAATATTCTGACACTCGGTTCTGGAGCTTTTCTGGTGGGTTATTTTCTGACCATTTCCAAAATGCTGTCCATGTCTTCGTCCTTTGGTCGAACTCTGCGCTAAAGTCGGGCTCGTTGATCTTCAAAGTAGCACAGATGGGCGGATCAGAAAACTTGACTTCGCCCACCTCTGTAATGCGTACGCTGCCCAGCTCCTTAATAATGTCCATCTCAAGGAGCAGATCGAAACCCAATAACGCGCTGTCCATGACCAACACATTGACTGTGACAGGGTCCCCGTTGTTGGTACTGAGTTTGATGTTTCCAACTCCCTGGCTTCTGAGAGCCTTTCCATCGGCTGTTAGTACGTCCATCTTTTGTCTGCTCCACTGTCGGCAAATCGAACTGTTCGTGAGTGACCGAGAGCAACACGAATCTATTAAAGCTTTCATGCTCGGTGCGGGGAAGAGACCGGCGCTGACGTCGCGTCTCCCATTCCATTTCCCGGACTACTTTTTGGTAATCCTTCTTCAGCAGATCGCACACAAAACACAAACTTTTTTCCGGGGTACCTGATTATCTCTTTCACTACAAGTTTTGTGTATATCTTAGTGATATAAAAGTCTCTCTAAGAACAAAGCATGTTTTTCATTCCATTCCATCAATGAAATATGGTGTTATTGTATCATGGATATAATAATGCCTGTAATGGGGAAAATGTAAATGGAACAATAATCCTTTCTTCCATAACTCCTGTTATACTAGTATCTTTAGCAATGGATTGTATATATTAGTTCCCCTTCAGGTCTTGCATGAAACCGAAACTCAATGCTGCATCCAAAAGTTTTTTTACAAAAAGTTACCTTATTTTAATTTGCCTATTCCCTGGATCATACTCTTTCCCTGTTTTTTGAACAGGTGTTACGTTTCCTCTTCCTTTTTCTAAAGTTTTCCCATTCTCTTTCATTCCTGTATCTACTTGCATCTTAGTGGCATTGTCATCTTACTTGGGGTGAAATGATAAAAAAAAGGGACATGACTCTGAGTGTAGGGCGTCCAGTGTAGATTAAATTCATCAGACTCATGAACCAACTTGCTAGCCACTGATCCAAAGTGACACAATCATTTAATTAGTTAACAACCATATTTATGGTATAAGTTATAATGGTTGAGTCACTAATCTGGTCGGGTGACCAGCCAATCCCTATTGCAGACACTTGCTAAGACACATTTGAATATTTGTGTTTGTTTAACACCCACAGAGCCCAACTGTGGCTAAAACTATAACTGTTCTTAGAGGGTCTTTGAGTTTTGGGGAGAGAGCACATAATCTGGAATGATCAGCAATTTGAACACTGCAAGTATACTCAGTCACGATGACTTGTGATTTTGTACTAGCACAATTATCAGTGGCTTCTAAACAGTTTCATCTTCCCAATTTCATACACACACCTTGGGTGAATCTATGGGGTATGGATTTTAGTCACTTTTCAAATGTAGAGCACACTGGGATGACTTCCTGAGATCGATAAGATCAAGAATTCACCTTCCTGACAAATCGACCATGGTGAGATTTTAACTTGGGTCTCATGATCAGAAAGCAAACATTCTAATCACTTGACCATACAATATATATATATATATATATATATATATATTTCAGATAGATTATTTCTGTGAAAGGACAATATGAAAAAAGCTTTTGTCCTCTGAGGGACTTTATCAGAACAAAAGAAAGGATTTTATTTTGTGACAAGTATTTATATACAAAAGCAAAAATGTTATTGTCCTTTCCAAAGTTTCTAATACAGGGGTTCTAATGAATATTAATCAGGTTAGCAGAAAAGTTAGGCAAGTTATTGGACATGAGATGATACAGTTCAATGCCTAATAAATGAAAGTGAGTAGGAAGATTTTTTTTTAACCTTGAAGATGCCACATTTATTAAAAAAGAAAATAACTTATTTAGAAAGAAAAATTCTTGAAAGTGCTGCTATTGAATCTTACCAAATATAAATCTATGCCTCAGATTCTTCCCAATATCGCCTTTCCTGAAAGAATTACAATTTTCCCAAGCCAAGATACATAACCACAAAAATACTAAAAAATTAAAAGAAAATGGTTAAACCTATGACCTTATGTTAATTAAAACATATAACACATAAATCAGTCCCAATTCAAAATAATTTGAATATTAATTTATATATATATATATATATATATATATATATATATATATATATAGCTGAGTGGTTATTCTGACCATGAGACCGGGTTTGAATCTCACTGTGGTCGATATGTCAGGAAGGAGACTTCTTGATGTTATCAGACTGGAAGGGGTCGATCCCAGCATGTGGCACCTTTGGAAAGTGCCTGAAAACCATACCATGGGTTGACCCAAGCCTTGTGAGTGAAATTGGGTACACAGAACCCTTGGGGGCCGTTAATAGCTGTGCTAGAATGAAGTCACAAGTCATCGTGGCTGAGGGCTTGAGCATGCTGGCTTTGTTTAAATTGTTGATCACATTATATAATACACTCTTTCCCAGAAACTGTAACTAAGGTCTGCTCAGCATAGTTGCAGTATAACCCACAGGTGGGCTCTGTGGGTGTCAAATAAACGCAAATGTGCCTGAGCAAAAGGGATTGGCTAGCTGCCCTAGTAGATGGGTATCCTCAAATATAAGTGGTCAGCTATACTTATACATGTATTCTCCAACTACTTCTGTGGTTGTGGTATAATTATTGTCTAAGTATATTGTTGTATAGCACAAGGATGAAAATATTAGGCACTTGGTGAGGATTGAACTCTCTCTTTCTTTTTTTAAGTGTCCTATCTCTTTATGAGATTGGTACTTAGGGCTTTCCACAACTATGCCATGTTCTTGGGGAAAGTTTTCAGAATTCAGAGTCGTAGATGAGAGAGCCTGTTTACTGTTATATACCATATCGATGAACACTAATGGGTTTTGGTTATTCCTCATTCAGTAACCTTTTCTAGGTTACATCAGAAAGAAAAAAAGAAAGAAAGAATCAATGAAAGAAAAAAGAAAGAAAGAAGGAAAGAAAGTGTTATATACCATACCTATAAACACTAATGGGTATGTCCCAATCCTCATAAATATGTTGGACAGTATTGTAAGTGAGGGGGTAATATGCTGTCTAAGTAGTCCACCACTAGCAGTGGTTTACCTATTTCACGCCGCTGGCGAGTATTGTATTTTGTTGATTTTATAAGGATTACCATTTTCATTTCCAACCTCCGTTTTGGTTATTCCTCATTCACTAACCTTTTCTAGGTTACAACAGAAAGAAAGAAAGAAAGAAAGAATCAATGAAAGAAAGAAAGAGAGAAAGAAAGAAAAAAGAAAGAAAGAAGGAAAGAAAGTGTTATATACCATACCTATGAACACTAATGGGTATGTTCCAATCCTCATAAATACGTTGGACAGTATTGTAAGTGAGGGGGTAATATGCTGTCTAAGTAGTCCACCACTAGCAGTGGTTTACCTGCTTCACGCCACTGGTGATTATTGTATTTTGTTGATGTTATAAAGATTACCATTTCATTTCCAACCTCCATTTTGGTTATTCCTCATTCAGTAAACCTTTCCTAGGTTACAACATTTACCATGGTGGGAGTTGGATGGGGAGATGGATTAATGTGATTTCTGCAAAGGCATTATTGCAAAATAAAATGCAGACACTCTCAAAATTAGAATTTGGCTTGCTAATTCTATTTTCTGCATTGTTTACTGTTAATCCACCTCACTTGAAGTGTGAAACTCACTTGTGCAATAGTTGTTGCCATTGGTAAATGATTTTTACATGATTATGGGAGTTTAATCACCCACCTTTTCTGTGTCTGCTAAAACCTCCTACAGAAGGTAGCGAAGGAGAGTGAGAAGGGACTAAGCATAAATTACGAGAAGACAGAATGCATGGTCATCGGTAAAAGAATGAGCCCGAAATGTGATTTGCAGGTCGTGGACACTAAAATCAAGCAGGTGCAGAAGTTTAAATATCTGGGAAGTGTTCTGACAGAGGATGGTAAGTGTGAAACTGAGACCCATAGACGTATTGGGATGGCCAAGGATTCTTCCAAAAACTGGGCAGAGTATTTCTTTGGTAACAAAGAAAAGAATACTGAACTATTACATGACATCTGTCCTCCTTTAAGGCAGCGAATGTCAGATGATCTTGAAGAAGAAGAGACTCGAGGCAGTGGAGATCTGGTTCTACAGAAGGATGCTAAGGATATCATGGACTGAGCGTGTGAGCAACAACAAGGTCTTGGAGAGGATGCAAACAAGAAGGAGTCATACTTTACATCAGGAAGAGGCAGCTGAAGTTTCTGGGACATGTAATGAGAAAGAAGGGCTTGGAGAATCTAATACTCACAGGTTGAATAGAGGAAAATAGAGACAAGGGAAATCAACGCATGACATACCTAGCGGGTTTAAGCAAGTGAATGACAGAACGTGGTCTGGGGGAGGTGGCAGAGGGATAAAACTTATTGAGAGCTACAAGGGATAGGGGGAAGTGGAGAGCCATGATCACCTACATCCTGAAAGGACACGGCACATAAAAAGAAAAAGAAGAAATGACGGTAATGATGAACGGATTTATTATTTCATTATCATTTAGAAAGAAGCCATTGACAAAAGATATTTTACAACTTATGCGTTGAAAGGTTAAATTTAACACACCTTGGAGATGAAATATGCTTTGAATGTTTGGAATGCCATTTCAAAAGGTCATTAACTTGACCTCTCTTTTCTTAGTTGTATGTAATATGTATTTATACAAGTATTGCAAAAGCAACCAGTTGTTTATCAGCAGCATTATTGCGTGCTTGGAAATTAAATAAAATGTTTTCAGGATATCTGTACAAAGAAAACAACACTCAACTTATCCCTTGAAAAATAGTAAAAATTGATTGCCAAACAAAACTGTGAATGCTGTACTAGACATTTAAACTTGATAATATAAATTTTTAATGCTGTCAGGTAGAAATTTATGTAAATAGACATGACCACACATGAACTTGGATTCCTTTTAAAAGCAGTTCTTGATACAAAATGATGAGGTAACATTATTATCAGTTGTATTATTAATCTTACTTATAAAACGCAGATTGTGTGTGTGTGTGTGTGTGTGTCTGTAACGTTTATATATTGGATCGGATTTCCTACATTTTTCAACCGATTTCAACAAAACTTCACAGGACTACATAAAATTACTTTGTGGTGGTTCTAACAGCGCTAAAAATGGGAAAAATATAATGGTTTTTGCACAAAATCAATTTGAAAAAACGATTAAGAGACATCGTGAAAATAGAAGGGGGACAACTCACATTGGGTTGTTTATGTGTGTGGGTTCCTTTAAATATGGGAGCGGATTTCCTATATTTTTCAGCCGATAAAACAAAACTTCACTTTTTTTTTTTTTTTTGGCAGGTAGTGTTTCTTATTCTCTTGCACACTTTTTTCTTTATTTTTAACATTCAGAATGCTTTAAAAATTCCATTTACAAGACAATTATTTATAATAAAATTCTATTCAATTGGGAGACTCATAACAATTGAAAACAATGTTTTTGTTTGAGTCTGGGTTTGACCAATTCGTAAAAATAAAAAAAAACTAATTAAGACATGCATGTCCGTCAACCTTAAACAATAATCTAATGATCTCTACTGATTGTACAAATACAAACATCGGATAAATTCTTTATCTTTAGGGAAAGATAATGAAATCTCAACATACACAAGTCCTAACTAAAAATAATAACCGAACGGGAAACTACTTTAAATACACATGGTGTCCAATTTTTTACTGTATTCAATAAGTAAAAAATCATAAATTATAAAAGATTATTATTACAGAAAGGCTACTAAATGAATAAGATTTGTTAGATCATAATTAATAAACCCAAATAAAGTTAATATTTTTTGTATTAGAAACAACGAGTGGCAAATATATTCAAATCAGAATTCTAATTATGAATTACCACAAGCAAAATATGCATTTTTTTTAACTGTATTCAATAAGTAAAAATCATAAATTGTAAAACTAAAAGATTACAGAAAGGCTACCTACATTTTTCAACCGATTTCAACAAAACTTCACTTTCTTTTTTGGCATGTAGTGTTTCTTATTGTCTTGCACACCTTTTTCTTTATTTTTACATTCAGAATGCTTTAAAAATTCCATTTACAAGACAATTGTTTATAATAAAATTCTATTCAATTGGTACAGACTCATAACGATTGAAAACAATGTTTTTGTTTGAGTTTGGGTTTGATCAATTCGTAAAAAAAAAAAAAAAAAACTAATTAAGACATGTGTGTCCATCAATTTTAAACAATAATCTTTGTCAATTTTATTTTTCAGTCTTTATGATGGTGGATACTTGATCAATCTCTTACTGTTATATCCCTGGGCAACGCCAGACTCTACTGCTAGTTACACATATTTTCATTTGTATTTTGCAATAGAAGTTATTGTAATAATTATTATTACCCACATTATATAATATTATTCAGATCAAATGCAGTAAGAAATTAATAAGGAAAAGTTTACTTTGTTTGGAATGGAAATGCAAACTAATATGACACTAAATGGGATGTCATAAATGTTTCTTTTTCACATTTATTTCAAAATATGTAATGGCAACAAACCACTATGTATCTATTTACTTACCATCAAGTTATGTGAAAAATTTTCAGCCATACTGATGACGTTTTACAATGACACACTCATATAGACTCTTCACCTATCAAGTAGTTGCCAAACATCTGAGATATTTGTTTATAAAAGTCTAGTGTAGTGAATTGTATAAATATATGTTATGTTATGTATATTCAAATTTATTTAATAATGATGTTATAATCTATATCTATAAAAGGTAGGATGTGTGTGTGTAACGAATTCACACCTGCAATTTTCAACAGGTTTGTACCAAAATTTACATGCATATGCTCCAAGTTAGTGGGAAGGCCAAGACTGACTTTGCATTTCCCAATTCCCATCGATAGTGGAAATAATCAATTTTTTCATGCTTCTACGGCAGGTTTCATGTAGTTTGCGGCCATTTTCTACTGGCCAGAGTGAGAGCCTATAACTGGCTGCCATGAATAGGCAGAAAGATTCTATTGGCCAGCATAAGAGCCAACAGCTGACTGACATGAATGTTAACTAGCATGTAAAAAATCAATAGCTGCATTCGTCACAAATGGAAAAAATTTAAATCTGCATGGCACTTTACTCCAATTTGCTCATTCGCTTGTATAAACTCAACGTTGATTCTGATTCTGCAGAACTGGGTTGGGTGTGAAAAAGTATTTGTTGTTAACATTCTTTTTTCATTCGGTTTTTCCAGTTAAGAGTCCTTTTTTTAAAGCTGATCGTTTTGTGTTCATTTTGTTTAGTTCTTTTTCGTAACAGATTTAATGTTTAGTATAGAGCTTAGAAAAAGTTTGTAGTGTGAGATAAGCAAGAAGTAAGGCAAGTAGCAACATCAGCATGGCAAAGGGCACTCCTTTAAAGGCAAGGAAGGGCAAAAATATTTTAAGTCAAGTGATAGCAATTGCTGTATGAGTTGTACGATTTTTGAATCAAGCACGGGCAACACCGGGCCATGCTGCTAGTGTATTATAAATTTTTATTATTTTTTGCACACATAATAGTTGGATTATAATATGCAAGTGTTTGTTTATACATGTGGATTGATATAAGAATGTATATGGAAAACAAGTACTTATTTTCCTATTAAAAATGCTGTAAACTTAAGAACCCCATGTCTGATTTTATTGAACTTTGAAACTTCAATGGCAGGGTTTCAAAATACGACATGCTCCTAAGCTGATTGCAGTATTATGTATCATTTAAGCTATATCTTGGGGACAAACATACATACATAAAATATTAGAGTTTTAGATAGATAGAGAGGAATATAACACTCACTGACACAAACACGTAGACATACACACACAGAGTGTGTTATTCAAAAGTTCAGGGAATTTGAACAGATTGAAGCAGTTTATTTTTAAATCAGCCAGAATTTCTGATGTTCAACCAGTAAGTTCACAAACTGGAAATATAATTATTGAATAAATTTCAATCTGAAATTTTCATTGTAAAATACTCAGCTTTTGTGATTAATATCCTACAAGTGTATCAACAAGGAAGGAATTTATATTGAAAATAATATGCTTACTGTGTAAAATTAATGTTTTTTTTAATTAGGCTGTCGATTTATTGATACATCTCTTTCTATTTATATATGATAAAAATATAGTTTTAAGGTATGCTATATTTATGTGTAAAAGTGATCAGTATTAGGGATAAAGTGTGTATGTAAATATAAAAGTTGATATTGAGGTCAACACTGAATGGCGACAGTCTTTTATATTTGCACACAATCATTCATTGCCTAAAGATTGCATTCAAGCATGAAACAAACTGTCACCACTCACTATGCACACATTATATATATATATGTATATATATATAGCATAATGAGAAGCCATGTATACTTTCTTAATATGTATATATAGAAAAAGTTTCAAATTGAAAATTATAATGTTTTATTTTATGAAATATATATATAAATAAATAAATACTTTCATAAAATAAAACATTATAGTTTTCAATTTGAAACTTTTTATATATATATATATATATATATATATATATATATAAAATAAATACAAGTATAAAGTTTGTCTCTTAGCTGATTGGTGTTACTTGAGCAACCATACTCCAGAGTTTTGTAGATGAACCCTCCAGCAATCACTGCATCCACTCGTCAGGGGGTATCATCAATTGACTGTTTATATATATATATATATATATAAACCCCTTGAAAATGCCTCATGAATTAACTTAAAGAGTTTGGGACAATAATCGCTATGAACAGTTTCTACACTTTCAGTCTCCCCCTCAAATAAAAGAGAAACTGTAAGAACATTAAAAAAACAATAAAATGTTATAAAATTTTCCTTTTCCGTTGCATTCTATAAAACATGTATAAAAGAAGGTGTGCTGTCAAAATATAAAATTGTATATATATATTTTAGAGGAAAGAATTATAAGAAAGTGGGAAAAGATTTTGTGTGGTGCACTTTGTCCTTTAGGTCGTCATTCTTTCCCTTAAAATTGTTTTTTCTTAAATTTATATACCTTTATCCCATATATATTGTGTATTTAGGCAGCAATCATTCATTTCTGCATGTTTCATTGAAAACGACTGACATGATGCTATGATTAAGTTTTTATTTAATTTTTCTTGTGTTTGAAAAAGTGTTTTCTTTTTTGGACACAGAGTGTGTAGAAACTGTCCAAAAGTTCTATACTTCCGAGTGCTTTCAGCTATACTTTTAGCCATTATCAAGGATGATTTTATTTTTTCAACTTAATTGGGTGTGTACATTGTGTGTATGTTTTTAGAGAGATATTTTATTTTCTGAACACAGCACATTGTGGCCATGTTCGTAGTTAATATTATTAAGTGTTGGCTTTTTCTACTTTATTATTAAGACTTCCATTATTTTTAATCTTTTTTTATGTGTCAATGAGGTTATTATGTTTGTATTTTCTACTAGTATGTTTCAGATGATGTCTGGTAAGTTTGTGTGTACGTTTAAATGGGTTCTAATAGAGATGTGATCAGATAGGTGTAACGTAAGGCATCTGGATTGCCATGTAGTCATGTGACTGTTGTAATTATTTATGAATTCAGTTTGATCAACACTTATTTTATATATAGTTTTGTTTGAGACTTTGCATGAACAAAACAAGTTCATTGATTTGGAGAAAATAAATAACCAGACTGTCATCAAAAATTCTCATCCTTTTAATAGTCAGTTGTGCTTAGTTTAATTTGTAACGTATATAAATGTAGGTAGAAAAAAGAAAATGTTGATAAGATAGTGAGGGTCACAAAGCACTGCCCAGAGCACCCAATCTGTTACACCCACTTGAAGGTTCAGGGGTAGTATGCACCAGCCCTGGTACTGATATACCCTAATGGGAAGAATGCAAGCACAAAACCAGTTGGCAGGAATTTACCAGAAATTGTAATTCCAACCAGCATGTTGGTATTTGAATTAATGTGTTATACTGGAACACACCTATTCTATTGTTAATAGACTCTCCCACCTATAATAAGTAGGAGTAGTACCAGTCGCTAAGTGGCTGAGTGAGTTGGTCAGTCAGTTGATGTCGGACGACTGTTAGTTGTATATAAAAGTATCAGCCACCACAACTAGATTGCTGCGTCATTAACTATTATATCAAGTTCCTAATGTTTTGTATGTCAAACCTATTTTTAGGACTGACTTAGTGAAATACAAGCCTCAACTGTGAGAGTACTCTATAACATAATGTCCCTGTAATTTTTCCAATTTTCAAACAAAATATACAGAAGCGAAGTGTTGAGGTACATACTTTCGGATATGATAATTTAAGTCATCCTAAGTAAAAAAAAAGAAGAAAAGTTCTCTGTACACATGGAGTTCTTATTTTTTATTTTAGGAGGTTGTTTAATTCTTCAGGTGTATAAAGGGTTTGGTTCAAAATTCCAACCACCTGAAGAAGGCTGGAGCATACAATGGCCAAAATGTAGTGATTATGGCAATGAAGATGAGGATAACAGTCTGAATAATGTAAATAATGCAAGTAATCATAATACCTCATCTTTGAGATATAGACAGATACTGAAGGCATGGTACATGGAACTAGAACAATCTACCCCAGTGGACAAAATAAAGGGTTCAGTTTGAAATTCTAATCACTTGAAGAAGGCCATAGATTAAAACAGCTGAAACATTGTAAATATGACAATGAAGATGAGGATAACAGATAACAGTCTGAATAATGTAAATAATACAAGTAATCATAATACCTCATCTCAGAAATGTAGACAGATAAGTGTATTTTCTTACCATTTTGTTGGTAGCATTATAAAAAAAGAACAAAGACCATTTATTTGTTAAAAAGTATGTCCAGGATGCTATGTAGTACTGCAATATTTGATTGTGGTAGGCTGTCTAATATTCCTCAAAATGTATATGAAAAATTTAGGTTCTTCACCTGCAAAAATTCAGGAGTAGCACTATACATGAAGTAGGCTTATACATGAGTATAGCCAGTATGTGTGTGTATATATATATATATATATATATATATGAGATTTTTAGCAAAAACATTGTTAAGATCAGCTATAGCTGCGTTAGTAACATAGATAAATCTATATCTCAACATAACAACATTATATTAAATATATATATTTCCAACAAAGACAATGTTAATTTTTTTTTAAATGCAACTGCTGAAAAAATATGATCTGTCCCTTAAATGGTCAATGTATGACTGATAATATTGTATACCAAGCTAGCATACATTCAGATAATGATGTCAAATTTTATTTCAGTTCAACTGAAAATCCTTGGAAATTTTGTTTCTACTATCATCTTTAGGCAATATGAAATACAACACAGTTACCTTACTTTGGGGTGAAATGATTAAAAACAAACACAAAGAAGCAACAAATTTTTCACATTTTTATGAATCATCCTTCAAATATAAATACAAGTTATTTCAAGAATTTTTATTTTCGAAAGTAATTTTTCTACTTGAATAAACTAAGAATAGTTTGTAATGAATGAAATGCTAAGTGAGTCTAGAGTGAATGTCTCTTCTGGAATGTTATTGTTAGTCACAAAATTTATAGGCTTTCATGATGCATGAAGTTGCCGACATTCCAACTATGGAATACTTACCCAATATCTATCTATCTATCTATCTATATATATATATATATATTTGAAAAAAAAATAGAGAAAAGAAGACCAACTCCCTGATGTGTTTATGAGTAAAAGTTTTGTGGGTCAGAGGTTAGTAAGGTGGCAGATTATTAACATGGAAATATAGAATAAAATGATTAAGTTTTGGCTTAGTATAAATCCGTTTACCCATGATTAAAACTATGTGATTATTGAGGAATTACATTAGAGTCACACTAGTTACAAAAAACCTCAAAATAAGCCAGACTACACGTAATACATACATATATATATATATATATATATATATATATATATATATATATATATTATAAAATTAAGTTAAAAGCATTAGTTCTGTTTCATTTTCAAGTGAATTTTGGAATAACTTATTTTGAAATTTACTGAGTTTTAAAATATACAATTTGTTTCCAAGGATACAGAGAAATCCAATCATTTAGCCATAGCATGTTAATTTTTATTAACAACTATTGTATCAAATTTGAGTTACTTTAGAAAAGAGTTTATGTCGAGGTAGGGTAGGGTATTTATGCTCTGTAAATTTACATTGAGCACTATTTTGAAAAAATAAAAATATCAATAAGAACATCGAATTATATATCTTACTGTTCTTTCTTATTTTCTTTCTTATTTTATATATATATATATATATATATATATATATATATATATATATATAGTGCTGTTCGATAAAATTGACTCACCTTATCCTTTGAATTTAGCTCAACTTTCATTTTATCAGAGAAGAGAACATTCTTCCAGTCTTCTACGGTGAAATTTTTGTAATAGTGAGCCCATTCAAGTCTCTTGGCTTTGTTGACTTTGCTTATTAGCGGCTTAAACCTTCGTGTACAAGATTTTTAGCCTTGTTCTAACAGACACCGATGGACTGAGGCAAGACTAACACCTTGCTCTTCACTTAGACTGGCTGCAATTTCTTGGCTAGTTATAGTCCTATTCTTCGCAACTTCTCTCTTGATTACCCTGCCAGTTCTATCATCAATCTATTTCTTTCGTCTCCTTGTTTCCTTGCTTGGAGCAGGAGTGCCATCATTATGTGCCCTAAGCACTCAAGATACAATTGATTGTGAAGTTATAGCAATTTCTGCAATTTCTCATATACTTGCCTGCTTTTGAGAGGGCAATAATAGATGCCTTAAGTGGTTCTGATGCGTGTTTGTACCCTTTCATCTGGTTAGTGACTTGAGTGGCTATTTCAAGCTGTTTTTATACTGTATGAGGCCTTCTGGAATATTCTGGAATACTCTAGATTTAATTTAAGCTGTTCTAGAATTCTCTAGAATATTGTTCTGAGTGTACTGTAAAATGGTTTTCAATATTTTGTCAAAAGATCTTTAAATTTACTGGTTTAATCATTAGAATTTGATATCTGAGTCACTTTTTTTGCTCAGAGTTTTTTCCTGAATCTCATTTATATCCAAATTTATATTTACCAATAGAATACCTTAGGGTGAATAAACTTTTTTCCTAGGTGGTCGGGAAGGGGTCTTTATATTAGTAAGATTAAAAATTATTTTAACCCCCAAAACAATAGACTAAAAATATTTTTAGTAAAAAAAATCAGGTGAGTCACTTTTATCGAACAGCACTGTATATATATATATGCACAAATACATGGGCGATTGAAATTTACACATTAACCTAACTGGTGTGAAACAAAAATACATTCCAAATAGCATCATGGAAAAAGGATTTCTCGATACTTAAAATTGGAGTTTTATATTAATCTTGCTAAGCTCGAATTAATTAGTTATTTAGTGAAAAGTATGGCAGACTCTAAATATGTCTTGATTTCAGAAAGCAAATATGATGGGTTGGATGGGTTAGTGAGGTTGTGGTGTGGGTGGGGAGCAACCAAAGGCAAAGTTACTTGGTTGCGAGGTTAACTTCAATGAGGTGCCAGGATGACCAACCATTTTTTAAAACATTGAAAATGGTGTCTTTGC
>CAHIKZ030005114.1:155000-230000 GCA_903632075.3 Acanthosepion pharaonis
GTAACCAGCAATACATTTTTTGAAAAAAAAAAAATTACCAACAATACATTAAAAAAAAAAAATTACTAACAATAAATTTTTTGAAAAAAAAAAAAAATATTACCAACAATTCATTTTTTTGAAAAAAAAAATATATACGTACCTTTTTTACCAAACTATCGCTATGAATATATTTCAAAATTTTATTGGCTTTAAATAACCCACTGAGGTTAATAGTTATTTTCCAAGCGTAGCTTAGATGTGGCACAAGGCTGAAAGTATGGGGCATCTAGTAAGGATCGAACTCACTTTTCAGTTGTAACTGATCTAGCGAGACAAGCTTGCTAACCATTACACCACACTGAGGTACCCCCAAATGAGGTTAATATGCCATAAAACAAAACAACCAAAAACCAACCAATTGTTTTTTCATGTAGGAGCCCTTGATTACCTAGTACAGAATATAATGTGTATTAAATATTTTGCTATTGAAAGAATAATGCATGCATAATAACCATTATATATACTTTTAAATGTCAATTAAGTATATTAATATTTATTCTGTTTATTGCTTATGGTTGTTTTGCTTGTTTAGATGTAAGCAGATTTTGGACCATTTTTCTGACAACCTTCAGTAGAAATATCTAATCTGGAAAAGCTAATTTTATTAAAGCGATATTTAAGCTAAGCATATAATTGGGTATTTAGTTTTATGGCATTTTTTTCTTATTTACGTTCAAGCGTTTCACTGAGTAGGTAAGTTTGCTCTTTCTTTTTTTTCAGTACTGTCATTTTATTTGTGACTGTATCAGGATAAGATTTTTAAGTTTTGGCAAGTTGTTAATTGGTTCCATCAATGTTTTTTATATTTTTAATATATATATATATATATATATATATATATATATATTTATCTTATGCAGTGTTACATTAGAACATGCACATATCCACTACAAAATTGTACATTTTTGTTTCAATGTCAAAAAAAGGGGAAAACCTTTTTTAGACGTCTCATCAGGTGGGGAATAATAGTGTTACTTTTTTTTTGACATTAAAACCAAAATGTACAATTTTGTAGTGGATATATGCATGTTGTAGTGTAACACTGCATATGATAAATAAATATTTATGGCTCTACTTCATGTATTGAGCACTATTTTTAAATTAATGTTTTGAACGCTGTAATCCTACTGTTCGTTCTCCTACTCTTTGAGATATATATATATATATATAAAATTTAAAAAATCAGGAGATCAGAAGAATCTGCTACCTTGGTTTCAACCTTACAGTATCCTTGGGTGAAAAAAATCACCCGTGGATTCAACTGACCTCTTGATTTTTAAAGTTAAAAGCTCTACATGTTATTTTTACTTTTATTTTATTTTTTCACATGTGTATTGAGGACTTTTTAATACTATCATTTCTTGTTCTGATTCAACTCTTACTATTAACCTATTATGTACTATATATATATATATATATATAAATATACTGAAAAAACAAACAAAAATCCTAATATGCTTCTTTAATATTTCCCCTTTTCTAGCAAGATTAATGCTCGACAAACATACATATAAGTTTTAGATCAAAATAAAATTCTTTTCATTTTTTCATTCAAAATACTCAAATTTTAGTAATACATTTTCACAACATCGCCCACGTGACGACAACGTGATCATATTTAAACGGAATGCTGATCTTATAAAAGATTTCAGTTATCTGTTTGGATTGGTATTGCTTTTATGTCCATCGTCTTTTTCATGTTGAATTGTATATGGTCTATGTTAATTATGTTTTATGAATATGTCCTGAAGATGTTGACATTAAACGTACAAACAGCATAATCGCATATTAGGATTTTTGTTTGTTTTTTCAGTATATTTTTCTTCATACTGTCGGATCTATATCCATATATTTTTTTTTTTTTATATATATATATATATATATATATATATATATATATATATATAGGGTGTATCAAGAATACTTTATAAACTTTAGGGGTTGGTTCCTCATACCAAAATAAGGACAACAGTCCATATAAATATATGTTTGCAAATTAAGTTTAAAGAAAGTTTATGGTAGATTGTCACCATTTAGACTAGGTTACATTTGTCATTCGTGTACATTTGTTGCTATTCTGTTTTCAATGTTTAGCATGTGTAGTAGTGAGTTAACTGAGAAGTGTTCCATTTAACAATGGCAAGATATTCATATCATGAGCAGACAGATATGATTTTTACATATAGTCTCACAGCTATATCAGATTGTATTTCCAGATTGAAGGCGGCTGAGTCATCCAACTTTTGCTGCTGTTTATCACCGCATTGTTGAGACAGGATCAGTGGCACCACAAACTATGGATCAAAGAAGATCTGCTCGTAAGACTAACAACAAAGAACACATTCTACAGGCTGTCGGAGATGATCCAGGTATCAACACATATCAAGTGGCATGTCATACATCTCACAGTACTGCATGGAGGGTACTACAAGAGCAGCTCCTGTATCCATTCATTTGCAACATATGCAGGGTCTTTTGACCTCTGATTACTCATCATGAGAGAACTTTTGCAGATGGTTTATTCCTGATATGTCCCAGAAAGGGATATATTTGAACGAAGTAGCTAAGTGATTTTGGCTACTATAATCAAGTAGAATACGGTAGCAGTAATTGACTGGTACACATCGTAGTCGCAGGTAAGAAGTGTAGATCAATGGTGTAGCCCAATGGGTGTTGTTATAGATTTAGCTCTCAGACTAAGGCTCTGACTCTCCTACACGTCCATTGGTATTTTTTGATGGAAATCAGCCAATCATATTCCAGTGATGTGGAACACAGGTGTACACATATTCCATTATATCAATTCTACAAACTGACGATCCATTGGTTGTCTCTTCAGTTTTGTTTACGGATGAGGCAACATTTGGAAGAGATGGAATAACAAATTTACACAACCAACATTTGTGGGCGGATCAGAATCCCCATGGTGAAATACAGGCCAGACATCAACATCAGTTTATGATTAATGGTTAATTTTGTTTTTGTTGGTCTGCAAAAGGAGAACTTAGTTTTCGATAATATTAGTAAAAATTGTCACTGTCTATTTTTTAATATCAAAATTGGTCCATTTTTTGTTTACTGAATTTAAAATTGGACACAAAAGAAAACAAACCATATTTTTAACATATTATGCATTTAAGAAAAAGCAAAAATATGACTCAAATTCCAAAGAACTAATTTATGCAGAAGGCACTGTAAATGATGTGATCAGATCAACTCATTCAATGATGTAATGAAGACATGACTTTAAAATACTCATTATTATACTCATGGGTCATTTAAAGATGAAATTTAATTACTTGGGGAGTATTGAAGTAATAAAATATGATATCTTTCATTCTGCTTTCACAATTGAATACATGGTAGATGATATTCAGCTTTTTTGCATATACATGTTTGAGTGAACGTAATTACTAGGGGCAGTGATATGTGTATTTTATATTGTAGTTTTGTTGAAGTTATATTTTGGAATAAAGTTTGATTTCTTTAAGAAATTGTAGGATATTATATGGATTAATGTCATGAAAGAGTTCTTTCATGTTAATTAATGTTTTGTTGATTATTCTACAATAAATATGTTTTGTTGGTATTTTTTTATATATATAAAAAGTATTGCTGATATTTTTACTATAAAAATATATACCTATATGTTCATAGGGTTTTGTTTTTGTTGAGGGTTCACTATTCACCCATAGCCGGGACCCTAACAGGTGCTACCACTCCGGATAAGGGTGGACCTGGGAACAACAGTAATTAGAGGTGGTTCTTTGCTTCCCAAAACCTCCAATCTCCTGATCAGGAGTCTTGCTGATGGATGTAGTTTATCATCATGCCCAAGACTTTGAAAGAAAGGAATTAAGCATTGGCAAAAAGTGAAAAAAGATAGAAGAAAGCTAAATATACTAATGTTGAAACTAAAATGAAAACTCATTTTTTTTTTACTTAGTAACGCAGATGAAATTTTAATTGTGCTATGTCCCTTCAAAACATCATGGCTCTCCATAACTTTCTTGCTCTAAACAATGTTTGTCTCTTTTCTATCCCTTACAGCAGTCCTTGTTCTGCCATCAAAAAAATAAAAAAAAAGGTTACTATTTTCTTTCTGCTCATCTTACATTCAGCATGTCCTGTGAATATTCAACTTTCAAAGCACTCTTTCCTTAAAACCACTTCCTCATCAGATGTTCCATTCTCACTATCCTACAGGAAAACCACATCTTGGTTGTTTTACATCTCCCCTTCACCTGTGCAGAAATTGATTGATTACCTATTCTTCCAATGAGCAACTGTTGTACAGGACTGGACAAGCCCCAACTTTCTTGCTTGAAACAATGTTTGTCTCTTTTCTATCCCTTACGGTCCTTGTTCTTCCATCAGTTTACACAAGCTTGTCTTGAAGTTGGAATGCTATAATCACCTGACTGTATCCCTTTTGCATATGAACACCATTCTTACTTTTAGAACATATTTGCCTTATTAGTGTTGATTTGTCTAATTTTGACTTGCATATATATTTTTTGCTTACTATTATTTTGCCCTGTTCTTCTTTGTCAATTATGTTTGTTGAGCATTTTTGTCAGTTACTTAAATATCAGTCTTCACTTCTCAAACTTTCTTTTCAAGCTCTCTTTTCTTAAAACCACCTTGTCTTTAGATGTTCCATTCTCACCATCTTGGTTTTTTTATATCCCCTCTTCATCTGTGAGGAAATTGATTATCTATTGTTCATGATTTTTAGGCCATGTTTGTAAAATTTAGCCATCATTGTACATAATAGTTGGTGGATTGGATGTCAATGTTTTTTTCTGTTTGGGTAAAAATATACCCCCATAAGACCATGGTATGTGCAGTATAGTCTTCACACTTCTGTTAAAATCTAGCAGTCCTGGGATGTTGATTACAAAGAACATCTTCGTTGTTTTGTCATAATTGATTTCTTTTTTAAAGTTTTCTTCTCCTCAAGCAGATAGCTGTATATGGTTGAAAGATGTGCCTCTTCTCATTTATAAATACTGTGCAAGATTATATTTTTTTTAATCATTTCACCCCAAGGAAGCCACTAAGATGCAAGGGATTACTGAGAGTTAGAGAATAAAAGAAAAATAAAACATTATTAAGGAGAGAGAACAATAAAAGAACAGGAATCAAGAAGACAGAAGATAATGATTGACATTGCATTTAAATTTTTCGAGATCAAAGTTGGCTGGAAAATAAGAAACTGGATATGTGACAAGAGAAGAAATTGGTTACATCAAGATATTTTAGGGGTAAAAATGATGAGACCTTGTTGCTAGTCTAGTAGTACATTTAAATACATAAAGTTGCGGTGATGAGAATGTAACAGATGCTAGGTCAAGACTAATAACATTGCATAGTATTACTCTGAACTAATTATGATATATTTATTTATACTATTTACATTGATCAGATTGTTCCCAACATTTCGGTTCTTGTATGCCTTCTTCTGATATATGTTGGAATTTCAAACCAAACCCTTTATATAATCCACAAGAGTAGATTGTTCTAGTTCCACATACCATGCCTTTTCTGGATATCTCAGTAACTCAGCTCTTCAAGTTTTTGTTCACCTCTGCTGTGGCCAGGTAATGAACTCACAATTCTTTGGGTCAAATCACTGGATTACTTTCAACCAATGCTTATATCCACTGGGCCATGTGTTCTTGGGTTCAGTTTGAAATTCCAATGCATATCACCTTGTAGAAGTCTCCATTAAATGGCTCAGAGTTAGTTTTAACTTGGTGGCTATACCAGTCTACTTGTGTGTCAGACCACTTGCAAGCTAACCAATATTCTACACACCTGAAGAAGACTGGAGCACACAATAGTTGAAATGTCATGAATATGACACTAAAGATGAGGACAACAGAATAAACAATGTAAATAGTGTAAATTATTTTAAATATGTTTTTAATATATTTTGGGAGAGTCTTTTTTCTTCCTCACAAAATTCTCAGTTTACTTAGGGGAGAAATTTTTAGGAGCTTGACACTTTGTTTGAAGATGAAATGAAAGTGAAAAAGATTTATTCTTATCAAAATGAAATATCCCCCCTAATAAAGCAACATTTAATCCTTAATCCCCAATTATTTTTAATATATGTAATTATATAGAGAATATCTCTATGTTTATGTTTTACATTATTCAGACTGTTGTCACCATCTTTATTGTCATATTCATGATGTTTCAAATGTTGTATGTGCCTGCCTTCTTCAGGTGATATATGTTGAAATTTTTGAACCAAACCCTTTATTTAGTCCACAGGGGTAGATTGTTCTATTTCCATGTGTCATGTCTTTTCTGGATATCTCAGGAACTCACCTCTCCAAATTTTTGTTCACTGTGGCCAGGTATTGAACTCACAACTCTTTGGGTCAAGTCCCTTTTTGAATTACTTAAACAAACTCTTTTATCCACTGGGAAATGTTTCCTTGGGGACATCAGCAAGTGAATTAGTGGGGAGGGATACTTATAAACCAGAGCTCATATTAATTTTTTTTGTTATTGTTGTTTTCCTCTGTCTCTCTGTAATACTGGTTCCCATATTGTATTCATGTCTATGCTTGGCCGGCTTTGGAGATATTTGTGGCCGGTTATTCCTTAAGTTTAAGTATTTTCCAGGGATATTCTCTGCCTGTTATTTCAGCTTCATCCCCCAGCGGGTGGTGATTTCCCTTTTCCCTCCATCTATATTTAACCATATATGGAAAAGGAAGATCCCTGTCCTCACCTCAGAAATATTGACAAATAATTATTATATTATTGTTTAGCTGGCCACTCGTATTCGGGGATACCCATCTTCTAGGGCAGCTAGCCAATCCCTATTGCAGACGCTTGCTCAGGCACATTTGTGTTTATTTAAAACCCAAAGCCCACCTATGATTTATGCTGCAACTGAACAGACTTTAGTAACATTTTCTGAGAAAGAGCAAGGTCCTGCATGCTGGGATCGACCCCTCCAATCCGATAGCATCAGGAAGTCTCCTTCTTGACAAATTAACCATGGTTAGATTCGAACCTGGGTCTCATGGTCAGAATGCAAACATTCTAACCACTCAGCCATGTGCCCATAATTATATTATTATATCTTAACATATGGAGAATTATTTCAGACTTTAAAATAAATTAATTAAATTATCAAATTGTTTTAATTGCTTTAATAAGTATAGTTAATAGTATTAATTAAATTATCAAATTGTTTTAATTGCTTTAATAAGTATAGCATTAATTAGTAATCTCAGAAGTAAAAAAAAAATGTATGCTTATGTCTGCCATTTTGTTTGTTTCTTTGTTAATTGAAATTTTCAGTATTTCTGATTCTTATTTAAATTTGTCTATATTAAATCACAGCTGCTCAACTTCAAGGAAAAAGTGAATTATCATCTAGGGACTGTGGTTCAGAGAGGGGCTGGATTAAAGCAAATTGTTGTACATTATTTACATTATTCGGACTATTGTCCTCATCTTTGTCGCCATATTTATTACAACATTTCAGCCGTTGTATGCTCCGGCCTTCTTCAGGTAGTTGGACTGTCGAACTTAACCATTTATTTCGCTCACTGTGCTAGACTGTTCTAGTACCATGTTTTAATGGATATCAGTTATCAGTTATCTCCTGTTAATTTCCCTCTGAAAGTTCTCCACTGCCTTAACCGAGTATTGAACTAATATTCTTTGGTCCCGTCACTGGATCTAACCAATGCCTTTATCCACTGTGAGCAAAATAGAGGGTTAAGTTTGGCATTCCAACTACCTGAAGAAGGCCAGAGCATACAATGGCCGAAACGTTGTAATAAATATGGCGATAAAGATAAAGACAATAGTCCGAATAATGTAAATAATGTACATAATACCTCAACTCAGAAATATAGACAGATAGCAAATTGTTGCTATAAAAATAACCTGAAGATAATGCCCACATCACACCTTCCAGTGATAACAACCATGTTAATAGTGTCGGATTTTAATCTGACATGATATATCTGCTTCTTGATGTTGTAAATATACAGTAATTCAGGAACTTGTTACTCATCATAATACAACACCATCATCATCATCGTCTATATGCTATGTCTCTTTAGATCTGGGGTGATCATAGCTCTCCAAAACTTTAGTGGCTTTAAGTAATTTTTTACCCTTTACCCTCCCTTTTTATTCTTGTTCTGCCATCCATTTTCATAAACTTCTTAAGTAGGTTACTCACTGTCTCCCCACTAGCTTTTGAAGTATTAAATTCTCCAACCCCACTCTGCTCATGTCTGAGAACGGTATTTTTCTGCTTGTAAGTATGACTTGTAATTCCTTGTAGATCTTATTGTAGGGATACAGAAGGTGCTTATCTCCCTTTTGTGCAGATAACTCACATGGGTCACATGATCACCATTTAATGACGTCACTTGATACAGAAAAGCAGCAGTTAAAATTCAATTTGTTTTACAGCAGTGAAACTGAAAGGTTGATTTCTTTAGCCCAGGCACCCCATGGCCCAGACAGAGGTAAAATCTGCCTTCCCAATAGCTTACAAGTCCATGTTGCTGTTTACCTTCGGGAATATATATTTCACAGATATAGAAAGAAACTCCAGCTCGCAGTCTTCAATTTGGGAAAATCCAAGACTCACTGTTTCCCATTCGTGGAATATGTCCTCACCTGGGACATAGATGGATCTGGCCTGTTTGAATCTGGTGTCCTAAACTTGGTTTCTCTATATTATACGAGTATCTCCATATTATATGTAAGACCTTTCTTTTTTGTTACTCCTTACACTCTGCTTTGCTGTATAGATATATGTGATATATTATTCTCTGTGTGAGACATTTGTATATATAGTTTTGTGTATACCTTAGTTGTATGAAAGTCTCTCTGAGAACAAAGCATGTTTATCATTCCTTTTCCTTTCAGCCATTCTATTCCATTTGGGAATTACAGTGTAATTATATCACAGATATAATAATGCCCATGATGGGGGAAATACAAATGTGAGAATGAATCTTTCTATAGTATTTTTTGTTTTTAGTATTTGTCAGAAGAATCACATCTCTGTCAGTTCAAGTCTCTTCTTTATCTGTTAGTAGATCAGCACTATTTTCTTTGTTATTAACAAAATTTTCTGATGTTGTCATACTTTGCTTAGTTTTGGGAAGACATCTTTCACTATTTCTCTGTGCCTTAGGATTTGATTTTTAATCTGCTGTCAGTGAAAAAAAAAAAATCTATATCAGTTGTTAAAATGAGCACATTTCTTTGAGCATGACGTGAAGGAATGAAGTTAGATAGTTTTGGATGTTCAGGAACATTCTTACATCCTGGGTATGATGATAAACTACATCCACGTCCTGGGTAAGACAATAAACTACATCCAACAGGAAGGCCTCTGATCAGGAGGTTTTGAGGAGTGTGGAACCAACTCTTAATTGCTGGTGTTCCCAGGTCCACCCTGACCTGAGGTGGTAGCACCTGTTAGGGTCCCAGCTATGGGCAAATAGTTGACACCCAAACTTGTGTAAAAATAGGTTTTAATACCAGAAATACTTTGTAATAAAAAAAATTACCAGCAATAATTTTTGAAGGAAAAATTCTTAATAGCAATACTTTTAAAAAAAATACCAGCAATCAAACATTCTTTGAAAAAATATTACCAGGTATAGATTTCTTCAAGGAAAAATATTCTCAGGAATAGATTTTTGAAGAAAAACATATTACCAGCAATAAAAATGTTATCGGCATTAAATAACCTATTTAGGTTGATATGCTATAAAACAAACCAAACCAAATCAGGAACATTCTTAAATACATATTAAATAAAATCTATATGATGTTAAAATGAGCACATTTCTTTAAGCATGAAGTAAAGGAATGAAGTTAGATAATTTGGGATGTTCAGGAACATTCTTAAATACATATTAAATAAAATCTGTTTCCTTTGGATAACTATTCCCTTAAAAGTACTAAAAATACAATGATTTTATTGGTTTAAAACCTTTACTAAGTATTGGCAATGAACATCAGTTTTAAATGTACCAGTTACATTTTATCACAAATATGATATGATCACTACCAAATATATATGCAGGCCCCTCCAAAAGTATTGGAATTGCCAGGCAGATTCCTCCATTTTTATTGTTCACTGGAGACATTGGGTTTAAGATCAAAAGATGAAAATGAGACAAGAGTTCAGAATTTCCTGCTATTTACATTTTGATGTGTTAAACAACTTAGGACATACCACCTTTTGTATCAGATCACCCCATTTTCAGGTTAGCAAAAGTAAAGAAACTGATAGTCTTAAAGTAAAAAAAAAATTTAATATTTGGTAGCATAACATTTGCTAGCAATGTTAAATAATATTTAACTATTATTTTTAGAGGAAGTGTATCTCAGCTCTGACTTCCAGAGGTTGACATTTGGGGTAGATGTGAGCCCTAATAGGGAATTTGATTTTGATTGGCTGAGTTAGCGTGGGAAATATAAAGAGGAGAAAGGTTTCAGCAAGTTGTTTCTTCCCCATCAAATGATATTGACATTTTCTTTTATATGTACAAAAGGGTTTCCCAGTTATGGGGGAGTGGGGGTCCCAGCTATGGGCAAAAAGGGGACACCCAAACTGGGGTCAAAACAAAGTGTAAAAATAGGTTTTAATACATACCAGAAATACTTTGTAAAAGTTATTACCGGCAATATATTTTTAGAAAAAAAAAATATTACCGACTATAGTTTATTTTGAAAGAAAATATTACAAGCAATAAAAATGTTGTTGGCATTAAATAACCCATTGAGGTTGATATGCTGTAAAACAAAATAAACAAAACCAATCTAAATCAAAGAATACATATTCTATTCATACGAATCTATCCTAAAAATGTCGGCATTAAATAACCCAAATCAAACCAAATCAACCAAACCAACTTCTGTTCTCAGTCATAATATTTTCTCTTTTCTAATTTCTTTCATACCCAGTAACATCTTAGTGTTATCTTAGTGGCTTTACTGCATTGCTTGAGGTAAATTTGATAAAAAATATGTATAATTTTCTGTCTGTGAGTGGAATAAAACATATAAGTAAAAAAAGATATAAATACTGACTTCATACTGTGATTTTTGGAGTGGGTATTATATGTATCCTCTCTCTCTCTCTCTCTCTATATATATATATATATATATATATATCACAAAAATATAGTTTGAAGGTATGTTATATTTATGGGTAAAAGTGCACAATATCAGTGATAGCGTGTATGTAAATATAAAAATGGACACTTGGTATTGAACCAAGCACTAACAATCTGTTTCATGTTTAAACTCAATATTCAGGCCATGTGTTGTGTTTTGGCCTGTCTATTTATATATGCTGACCAATGGTGCATTGTGGGTAGCAAGATGTACTGTATTATCCTAACAATTAATGGATAGGTGATAACAGTTATGTTTCAAATTATTCTAGTGCCTCTTGAATAGGAATAATTATGGATTTGAATGCAGTTATTTGTAGCCATTTTATAGTGCTGTTTCTTAAATTTTTACAACTTAATTCTAAACAAAAAATTTAAATAAATAAATAAACAAATTCAGTAAATAAAAAACTAATTAACAAACTATTAGGACTCCTGATACCAATAAAAGATTGTTTATTTGCCACAGCCTACTTAAATACTGCAGCTGACCACATGTCTTAATTTATGCTGACAATGCACCCATCCTCTGTTGTCCATTTCCAGTTGAGTATTGCACTGTGTCATAAATCAAAAATAGTGGCAGGTTGGTTTACAGAACACAGCAATGAATTTTCTTTATTAAAGTGGCCTCTACAGTCACTGGATCTCAATCCTTTAGAGCACCTGTGGTGGAAAGGGAGATTTGAATCCTGGATGTGCAACCAACCAATCTAGAAGAATTGCAGGATGCCATAATAACATCATGGATGCAAATTTTGAAAGAGTGCTTCCAGAATATTGTCCAGTCCAGTTCAAGAATAATTGAGATAGTTTTAGAGACAAAACATGGTCCAGCCTAGATGACCAGTGAGTATATATATATATATATATATATATATATATATATATATATATATATATATATATATAATAGCTGGCTACTAGTATTCGAGGATGTCCATCAACTAGGGTGGCTAGCCAATCCTTATTGCAGATGCTCACTCAGGCACATTATGTTTGCTCAAAGCCCACCTATGGTTTATGCTGCAACTATGCTGAGCAGACCTTAGTTACAGTTTCTGGGAGAGAGCATGTTATCTAGCATGATCAACAATTTGAACAAGGCCAGCACGCTCAAGCCCTCGGCCATGATAACTTATGGCTTTGTGCTAGCACAGCTATTGACGGTCCTCAAGATTTCTGTCTACCCAATTTCATTCATAAGGTTTGGGTCAACCTTTGGTATGGTTTTCAGGCACTTTTCAAAGGTGCTGTATGCTGGGATTGACCTCGATCCAGTCCAATAACATTGGGAAGTCTCCTTCCTGACATATCGACTATGGTTAGATTCAAACCCAGATCTCATGGTCAGAAAGCGAATATATAGATATGCAAATATATGCACTATTTACAATGCAGATAATGTAACATATTTATACAAATACATTGCTTTAAACTAAACAAATGTGATAACCAAGCCCCAGAAAAATAAATAAAACAAAATAAACAGAAAGCCTAGCTAAAAAAAAACAAATTAAATAATAAACAAATTAACAAACAATGAATGTACACATAAACACAAGCAAATGTAAGAAAAATAATCAGCAGCAAATAATCGAGTAATCAATAATAAAGAATGAGTAAAAGGTTAAAAAATATATAAAAAAAGCATTCACATTATATTCATCAAGTAATTGTTAGAGTTAATGTCCCTGTTGCAAATATTCCCAAACATAAATCAGTCAAGAGAGTTGTCAACACATCATAAAAACACACCTACATGTTAAAAAAAATACTTTTCTGTTATATTTTTAATGAAAAGTAATATTTTGTTCAAATCAGATTAATTAAATTTTAAATCAGCCAATCTTCCTCAAATAAAGTTTTGGAAAAGTATATTTTATTTTTGAAAGAATTTTTAATGAAGAGAATTGGCAATATCAATTTTAACTGGTAAAAAAAAAACAAATTCCAATCAATTTAAATTCATTTTGAAATACAGAAAAGTATTTTGCTTATTGGAAATATTAAATTTAATCTATCAGCATGAAATTAAAACTAAAATAAAAGCTTCAAAAAAGATTTTTCATTTTTAAAAATGTATTTTAAACCTTAGGTATCACTTTTCTTTGGAGCTACTAATATATACTTTAGTGTATGTGTGTTACAATCATGGGCATATATTGCTAAACCCTCTTTTTTCAGTTCTGTTTTAGTTCTCTGAAGATTATGAGAGAGTGAAACTTGAGTAATGACTTTGTTATAAAATAAAATAAGACATATGTTGGCTGATTTGCAGGCAAATAAACTAACATACTTAAGAGTGAGAGTCGGATGTGAACGGGACAAGGCCCTGTCACAAAATGACCATTATTGTCATCTACGCATAAGCCCGACACACGAGTTCCGGTCGAAAAATAAAATAATATTTTAAAGTGTTTCTATTTTCCAAGCAATAAAAATGCTTCCCTCCTAATTATACTCGCATCATTTTTCAAGCCTGTTAAGCCATAAAAAACGCCATAAAAGGGGTCACACGGGGAAGTACAACAGCAGTCAACAGGAGGCCAGGGAAGAGATCTGTCATGGGCAGTCAGCGGCAGTAGCGCCTCGCCAACCAGCGAGAACTACTATGAGAGATCAACCCAGGTCGGCAGCCGGCTTATAAACTATACCACAAGGTAGCTGTCCCAAAACCACACATTCCTATTGAAATAAATCATGCATATCTATTTCTGCTGTTGTCGTATTTCTTTCTTGCAACCATACGCTTGTCTATAACAACTTGGTCTGTCCTTTGTTAAGTGTTGACGTTTTGAAGCATTTTTGTAATCTGTGTATTGAGCACTTTGCTGTGCAGGCAGGTGTTTACTTTTAAGTCTTTCTTTCTTTTTCTTTTCTTTATTCAGAATTTTTTTTTGTTTAGTGTTAGGTCTTCTGGTAGTTAATTTTATTTTAGTTGTGTATGTATGTCTGTATATATGTCTTTATGTTAATATATTTCTCAACGCACTTATGCAATGGCTGACAACTTCCAAAAAACGTAAAATAGATTTTCTAGGTCAGACTTCTTGTTACCTTTTTTCTGTTATTATTCTTTCTTTCTTTTATTAAAAAAAATTTGGATAAATTTAAACCGTTTTTTGCAAATTTAAAATTTAAATTTTTCCATTTGATGAGACTTACAGGTTGAAATAAATCATGATTTATAACTGTATTTTCTCGATGTGATAATCTTTTCCTTGACATATATCATATTGTGCTGTATTGTATATGTTGAGCTCTCTATAGATCAATCATTTTAATATTTTATTTATCCTTTCCACTCACGGATTTGAAATTACCTATCTATCAAATAAATATATATATATATATATATATATATATATATATATATATATATATATATATATATATATATATATATATTAATGGATTTTTGGGGCAGCAACCTTTCTTTTAAACATCTATTAAATACTGCAGATAAGGAAGATTCAATTAATTTTTTATTTTATTTTTCCAGCATCCTTATGTTTTTCCATTTTATAGGATTAAGGAAATATAGAAATTTTCTTTGTCTCAAGCCTTTAACACTCCATTCCCATTGTTAAATAAGATGAGGTTGATAGTAGGAGAGAGATGTTTGATATATATATATGCATTTATCTATTGTTGTAATTAAGTCTGTAGAAATTAAGGTGTGTGTGTGTGCACGTACATGAAAATTTTTAGAATGAAATTTCCTGCTCAATACTGAAATCAGTTAATTTACTGATTGTATGTGTTGAGAAGTTCTTTTTTTGTCCTGACACTAGTTTCAAGGTGGAGACTTTTGTCTTATGGGAAATGTCAAGGTCATAATAACTTTTCTATTTATACTATCCCCTCACCCACACCCTCCACTCTCATTTTAATGGTAGTATAGATGAATAGATGAACTTATTAGTTCATCTGTAAAAAATATTTTATTCATTACATTATTCCTGCTCAAAACTACAAAACTATTTCACTTCCCTCTTGGGCATTGAATACAAAAGGACAACGAGATCTGATTGATTCAGGGAATGTCTAAATGTTTTTGACAGGAAAAACTTGTATTACAAATTTTGGACAATCAAAACACTCCTCCCTCCTGCTGACAATTAGTTTTGATTTTTAATGTTCATTACTTGTTCGATTGAAGTTTTAACTTTTATAAAAATAATTTTTTCTTCTATCAAGGAAAAAGAATAAGGTAGGCGTTTGTTATTTCTTGATTTAAATTTTCTTTTCCTTGTTATTTTCAGTTATAAATTTATGTTCACATTTTAAAGATGATTTTATTTCATCAAATGAATGATACTCATTTGCTCAGGTAGCTTTCTTTTCTCACTTTGCAGTTTTTTTTCACTTTCAAATTTTTTATTTACACTCATAAATTTATAATGAGTCTGCCAAAAACCAGAAACTTTTTGCTGGCATTAGTTTTTTACATCATTATACTAAACATTGCAGGATTCATTTCATTGTTCAGGCAAGGGTGAACAGTGTGCGGCTTCAAGGCATTAATATGTATCTATATATATATTTATCTATATGTATATGTATATATATATATATATATATATAATAAGAAAGAACAGTAAGATTTATAATCCGATGTTCTTAGCAGTTATTTTTATTTAAGAGAAGAACAGTAGAGCAAAGTATTATAATTATTTTCTTTTTAATAATATATATATGTGTGTATATAAATATATATATATATATATAAATATATATATATATATATATATATATATATATATGTGTGTGTGTATTATATATATATATATATATATATGTGTGTGTGTATATATATATATATATATATATATATATATATATATATAAAATATATATATATATATATATATATATATATATATATATATATATATATATATATATATATATATATATATATATATATATAAATATATATAGAGAGAAAAGAGAAATAAGTAATGAAAGAGATAAACACAGAGAGAGAGGATGAGAGTGAAATAAGTAAAGAAAAAAATAAACACAGTGTGAGAAGAGAGAAACAAGTAAACAACGGTATAAACAAAGAGAGAGGGAGAGAGAGAGAGAGAGAGAGAAATATATAAAGGAAGAGATAAACAAGATAGAGAAAAAGGAGAGTGAAATAAGTAAAGAAAGAAATAAAAACAGAGAGAGAGAGAGAGAAAAATGAAGAACAGTATAAAAATACAGGGAGAAAGAAAGGAGTGAGAAATAAATAAAGTGATAAACACAGAGAGGGGATTGTGAAATAATTAAAGAAAGAGTTAAACAGAGAGAGAGAGAGAGAGAGGAAAGAGATAGGAGTAAAGAAAGAGATAAACCCAAAGAGAGGAAGGAGGAAGAGAGAGAGAGAGAAATAAGTAAAGAAGGTGATAAACATAAAGAGAGAGAAAGAGAGTGAGGAGTGATAAATAAAGAAATAGAAGAACAGAGTGAGAGAGAAGGCCATTGTTACTTTAATTTATTTGGGTTATTGTAAAATTTTATTATTGAATTTGTTCCGTATCTCAGCTTTGATCTTACAAATCTGTTTCCTTTTGAGATAAGGAGAGAGAGATAAACCCTGTTCATTTGATCTCATCTGAAAAATAAAACTCAAGTGTTATATATATATATAATATATATATATATATATATATATATATATATATATATATATATATATATATATATGTGATAGGAGGCATGGTGGAGTAATGGATATCAGCATGGATTGAGGAATCAAAGAGCCGAGTTCGAATTCCATTAGAGTCCATTACATTCACTTATGTGCTAATACCCTTTGGAAAGGTGTGAATCCTCTTCTTCTCCCTCCAGCTATGGGTAAATAGCAGGACAGACTGGGTTCTATAGCCTTGGATGGCAACTGGTCTAGGAGAAGGACAACTCTGAATTCAAAACCTGCACACCAGGTCTCTGAATTCAGCCCTTCAAAAAGTGTGGCTGGTCCTGCATGAAACCTTCACCACTAAAATCAAATCTCATGTGCTGATGTCAGACTGTCGGTTTCCTTGGAACCGATCTGCTTGACCCTCATACGTCAAACTTGATGGGAGAGTCGACTATATATATATATATATATATATTAAGGCATTAAAAACTAGAAATGTAGTATTGTAGGCCATGATAAGTTTAAAATAAAACACAACAGTTGACGGTTTCGTCCCTCTCGTCAGAACTGTTAACGGGGAATTTAGATTATGAGGAAAAGAAAAGTCTGTCATGGGTGACATGAATGAATGGACAGGGAGGAAGGAAAAAAAAAAATATATATATATAAAATTATACCAACCAAGCTGCTAGAATCGCATCACAGCAAGTCCAAGCAAACAATCTCTCTGTTTGCAAAAGAGAAGGCTGCCTAGACCTGATGTAAAAGCGACTCCAGCACCTTAAGATGGAAAAGTGAGTGCGAACTGGCCAAGACGGAAAACCAGTCCACACTGAAATCCATCGCACAAGTTGGATTCTTTATAAAATGATCCGCAATGGAAGACCCATACGTGTTACGAATGGTATGGGCCAAAGAAAATTTTTGTTTAGTATTATCGCAGGTATGCGTGTTGTTTAATTCTCCGTCCAACCGCTGTGTCGTTCTACCTATGTAGTCGCATCCACAACTACATTTGAAATAGTAAATAACAGAGTTAATATGGTGGGGGGTAGAACATCTTTACACATAGATGAAAGTATGGACTTAGTTTGAAAGACAACATGAACGTTCGCTGCAAAATAACACTCACGTGAACTACATGAAATACGCTTAGCGAAGGATTCACTAATCTTACCCAACCACAGTAAACGAAGATAGACCGGACATTTACCTACTGAAGCAGGTTTGATTTTGTTGAACCTGGCGGTCTCATCTCGAATAACCGATTGAACAATGTTCAACGGATAGCCATTGTTCACAAAGATCTCAGTTAAACAACTGATTTCATGTTTCAAGGTGTCATCCGAACAGATCATTAATGCCCTATGTGTCAGGGTCCTAATCAAATTAATCTTTTTTGTTGTTTAGGACAAAGGAGTCCCAACGGGTATATAGTCCTGTAAAAGTAGACTTCCTGTAAACAGAGGTAATAAACAAGGAAGGAGTTCTTTGAACAAGAACATCTAAAAAGGGCAATGAACCATTGACCTCCTTATCTACTGTAAATTTAAGGGCAGGATGAACACCATTGAGTAGGAAAAAAAAATTGATCCACTTCCGATTCATGGCTGAACACACAGAAAGTGTCATCAACATACCGAAAGTATACCTTGGGTCTGGCAGAACTTAAAAGGCTTTCTTCATAAAACCTCACAAAAATATTTGCCAACACAGGACCCAAAGGGGAACCCATCGCTACCCGTCAATCTGACGATACATAATATTGTCGAAAACTAAAATCAACAAACATAGTGGCAAATTTCATGAGTTCAACGAACACTTCTTCAGGTATATTCGGTGGAGTCAAATCGCTGCGATATAACATATCGCTACAAATATCAATCGTCTCCGATAAAGGAACACAAGTGAAGAGGCTACAGATGTCAAAGGAACACATAAATCCGTTAGTGGCATCACAATTCCGAATGAATTTGGAAAAAGAAAATGAATCTTTAATACAAAAGGAACTGTAATGTTGCAATACTGGTTGCAACATTATAGCAAGCCACTTTGCGACTTTATGCTGTCAAGACCCAATCATCGATAATATGGGTCTCAACGGGACACCCTCCTTATGAATCTTAGGTAATCCATATAGACGGGGACGAATAGAACCAGACGGTCTCAATTCCTCCACCATTTTAGAAGAAAGAACACCACTTTTTACCCATTTGACAAGACGTTTCTGAAATCGAATTTCAGAAGTCAATGTAGAATCATGAGTGTCAATGGAACCAAGATGTTGAAACTTGGAAGGGTCATTCAATATACTTAACATTTTGTTAATGTAGTCATGGCGGTCCATGAGGACAACACCAGATCCCTTATCCGGTTTAGTAATAACCAAAGAATGGTTATTCTTAAGGGATCTAATAACCTTATGGTGTTCACTTCTCCATTTCCATTCAGAGACAGAAATAGGAGAACTAGCATAAGAATGAGCCAAATCATTTAATTTAGCTCGAAAGTCACTGGATTTATTCTCAGACACCGGTTGAAGTTTCGAGAGTTGAGCATACAATACTTCAAATTCAGAAAAATATTCTCCCTACTAATAGAAGTGAAAGGAATGCTAAAATTCAGGCCGTGGGCCAAGATAGCAAGCTCAATCTCTGAGGGAGAATAAGAAGACAAATTCACTACATTTTTTGTAGATTTGGTTCAACCATACAGCCAAATCTCTTGGAGATAAGTTGTTTTAACTTATTCTGAAAACTGCTAGCCATCTTAGAGCGACAACGTGCAGATATCAAACCAACGTAACGAGCAAAGCGGATTCTATCAAAATAGGAAAAATGATTACCTGCCTCACGCCATAACAGATGATATCTTCTTTGTAGGCCCAAATCCTGGTTAGAAAATTGTATATATATATGCATGTATATGTGTATTTCTTATGCTAGTTCTCCTATTTCTTTCTCTGAATCAAAATGGAGAAGTGAACACCATAAGGTTATTAGATCCCTTAAGAATAACCATTCTTTGGTTATTATGAAACCGGAAAGGGATCGGGTATCGTCCTCATGGACCGTTATGACTACATTAACAAAATGTTAAGTATACTGAATGATCCTTCCAAGTTTCAACGTCTTGGTTCTATTGACACTCATGATTCTCCGCTGACTTCTGAAAATCAATTTCAGAAACGTCTTGTCAAATGGGTAAAAAGTGGTGTTCTTTCTTCTGAAATGGCAGAGCAATTGAGACCGCTTGGCTTTATTCAGCCCCGTCTTTATGGATTACCCAAGATTCATAAGAAGGGTATCCCATTGAGACCCATATTATCGATGATTGGGTCTTCTCGGCATAAAGTCGCAAAGTGGCTTGCTATATTGTTGCAACATTACAGTTCCTTTTGTATTAAAGATTCGTTTTCTTTTTCCAAATTCATTCGGAATTGTGATGCCATTGATGGATTTATGTGTTCCTTTGACATCTGTAGCCTCTTCACTTGTGTTCCTTTATTGAAGACTATTGATATTTGCAGTGATATGTTATATCGTAGTGATTTGACTCCTCCGAATATACCTGAAGAAGTGTTCGTTAAATTCATGAAATTTGCCACCATGTTTGTCGATTTAATTTCGACAATATCATGTATTGTCAGATCGATGGTGTAGCGATGGGTTCCCCTTTGGGTCCTGTGTTGGCAAATATTTTTGTGGGTTTTTACGAGGAAAGCCTTTTGTTAAGTTCTGCCCTGCCCAAGGTTTACTTTCGGTATGTGGATGACACTTTTTGTGTGTTCAGCCATGAATCGGAAGTGGATCAATTTTTTTCCCTACTCAACGGTGTTCATCCTGCCCTTAAATTTACAGTAGATAAGGAGGTCAATGGTTCATTGCCCTTCTTAGATGTTCTTGTTCAAAGAACCCCTTCCTCGTTTATTACCTCTGTTTACAGGAAGTCTACTTTTACAGGTCTATATACCCGTTGGGACTCCTTTTGTCCTAAACAACAAAAGATTAATTTGATTAGGACCCTGACACATAGGGCATTAATGATCTGTTCGGATGACACCTTGAAACATGAAATCAGTTGTTTAACTGAGATCTTTGTGAACAATGGCTATCCGTTGAACATTGTTCAATCGGTTATTCGAGATGAGACTGCCAGGTTAAACAAAATCAAACCTGCTTCAGTGGGTAAATGTCCGGTCTATCTTCGTTTACCGTGGTTGGGTAAGATTAGTGAATCCTTCGCTAAGCGTATTTCATGTAGTTCACGTGAGTGTTATTTTGCAGTTTAACGTTCGTGTTGTCTTTCAAACTAAGTCCGATTTTCATCTATGTGTAAAGATGTTCTACCCCCCACCCCCCACCATATTAACTCTGTTATTTACTATTTCAAATGTAGTTATGGATGCGACTACATAGGTAGAACGACACAGTGGTTGGACGTTAGAATTAAACAACAGCTACCTGCTATAATACAGAATAAAAATTTTTCTTTGGCCGATACCATTCGTAACACATATGGGTCTTCGATCGCAGATCACTTTATAAAGAATCCCACTTGTGTGATGGATTTCAGTGTGAACTGGTTTTCCGTTTTGGCCAGTTCGCACTCATTATTCCATCTTAAGGTGTTGGAGACGCTTTACATCAGGTCTAGGCAACCTGCTCTTTGTAAACAAAGAGATTGTTTGCTTGGACTTGCTGTGCTGTGCTTCTAGCATCTTTGTTGGTATAATTTTTTAATAATTTTTTTTTCTCCCTGTTCACTCATTCCTGTCATCCATGACAGACTTTTTTTTTTCCTTTTTCATAATTTTAGTTCCCGTTAACAGTTCTGATGAGAGGGATGAAACCGGTTGACTGGTGTGTGTTTTTGTTTTAAATCTATCATGGCCTACAATATAAAATTTCTTGCTTTTTATGCCTTAATACGCTTCTGTACTGTTTCAAACATATTTAAATATATATATATATATATATATATATATATATATATATATATATATATATGGTTAGGAATTGAACATTGATCCAATGCACTTCATTCTCTCTTGTGAATAAAGAAACATTATTATATCATAAAATTCCTATATCGTCCATTTACAAATGATTGTAATTACAAGTACTTTTAGTTTTTATAATTCAGCAATTTGACTAATGTCTTCCATGTGAAATCCCCACTACAAGAATCTAATTGATTGTTAGGTGTTACAACCTCTTAGTGATTTTGCTATTTTTTTTTATTCTTTTATTTTATCAAGCATTTTCTTCAAAGGATATTTTATGAAATTCTTATATATTTTTCTAGGTATTGAAATTCCATTTATCATTTTTACATATATTTTTATATATTTTTCACTTACGTTTTTTTTTTATCTTCTGCAAGGTCTGATGAGTATTTTTTAAAACATTTATCCATTTATATTTACTTAGTACACATAAGGCCAACTTTCTATTAATTTTGATATTTACTCATAAAAGATTCATTGTGGGCCTTATGAAAATTTACATATGTTTGTGAATACTTTTGGTTCTGTTCTGAGATTTCCGTGAACCTAATAAATAATCTGATTTGTGCCTTGTCTTTTCACAAAAATCAGCAGAGTGTGTTGTAGTAGGCAAAGTTTAATAAATAAAATAAAATTAAAAGATGTTTTAAATCTCCTGAAATCTAATTATCATCTTGAAATTAACATTGGCATTCATAAGGGTAGGTCAATCAGCTAACTTAATTTCTGAAATCAGATATTTGGATAAGCAAAATCAAAAGATCAAAGACCCTGTACCAAAGTGAAGGACAATCCCACATGCACTCCTCACACTCCCGCCCTCACTCCTCACACTCCCACCCTCACTCCTCACACTCCCACCCTCAATATAAATTCATGAAAAATAGTGCTTAGATGTCAGTCTTCTCTACCCTTTTGCCTGAAAGTGGGACAGGCTCACTGATCTTACTCTAACAAAGAACTAATCAGAATGACTGCCTGATACAAAGAAAGGTTAAGTTCTCTCCCTCTCTCTCTCTCTCCCTCTCTTTCTGTCTCACTTTACCATAAACTATAAACTCTGCTCCATACAGCAAAATAAATCTTCCCAAACTACATTCACCAAGCTTTCATTCATTTTAAATGTAAGAACAAAAATTCTGCACTAATCTTCATTCTGCACGATTCAGATGATCATTTATAAATTTTTGAGACTATTTATATTAAGTCTAAGCAGCTTTCCCTCTGCAAGCAAACGTGATGGCTGATGGTTTTCATTTTTTCTGTCTGTGACTCATACTTCTTATTTTCAGCTAATATTATTAATTTTCCTTCCCCTTATGCACATATTGTTTTTGTCCTTGATTTAGCTCTGAAGAGCAATGATCAATTACCAATTAGCTCTTTTTGTTAATCCACCAAATTATGGAGACTAATTTTTTTAATATCCTTGCGCTTCCCTACCCTTTTGTTTTTAAAGCCCTAATAAGATTTTGCACCCCTCATACAGATTAAATCTTTATGTAGCTTAGTATGACATGAGGTCAACTTTTATTCATATTTACTTAGAATGTCACACACAATTCACCCACCTTTTATTATTAAGTCTATATTTCATGACTATTTTTTCTTTTTTTTTCATTTATTTTTTATATTTATTTTTGATGGTTTCTTTCTTTATTCACTTTTTCACCTGCTGTAGAGACAGTTGAAATTTCCAAGGTACATAATGAGTAAAGAGGGCTTGGAATATTTGATACTCACAAGTCCAATTGAAAGCAAGAGGGACAAAGGAAAATTATGCAAAGCCATCTAATGAGCTTGGACAAATGGATGTCAGAATAAAAAGACAAACTTTAAACCTTTAGCACTCTGTAGGTGACTTTTTTCGCCAAGTAAAATGTTAGTCCTGCCAATGCAAGTTGAATTTGAATTTCTTGGTTGTGTAGTCATATCCTTCTATGGCAGCACATAAAATAATCTTGACTGAAATTGAGAACCAGGCTACTGCAATTTCAAATATATAGAATTAATATATAAAACATTATATTTTGAAGGGATTCCATATACAGTAAAAGGGGGAAGTAATATTTATAAATGATGCAGAGTGCTAGATTTTTAGAGGTAAAAAGAACAGGAAATTTTTCTTTGCCTGTTTCTCTTTCTTCATCCTTCATTCTTTTCAACTCTTTCTCTTTTCACTCATTCTTTCTTTCTTTTTCTTTTATTTGTTCTAGTTTCTTCTGTCTCAACTTCACTTTGATTTTTTTCCTTTATACACACACTTTTCTTTCTTTCTTGTTGTTTTTCTTTCATATTTTTCTTGCAGTCATTCATTCATTCTTTCTTTCAATTAATTCATCACTCCCTGTCTCCATAACAATCATTTGATCTTTCTCATTTTCTCAATTCCAGACCCCATCTATTTTCCCCTTTCACATTTGTAAAGGAAGCAGATGTCAATTCTCTTCAATTGTCTCTCTGTCTTCTCCTATTATGTCTGACAATACACAGATGTTACATTCTAGAGTGATCACTGAGGCTCTGCATATGTTTCTTCCGGTTCCACTCAATACTTGACACTCATCTTACTAAAATTGCTTTTAATCAATACCAATTTTACTTTATCCAAGCCATAAGGAGTTCCTTGGTCTCAGTTGTGACTGTAGTTATACTTTTCCACAGAGGCACAAAAGTAAAAATCATTTACTGGCTGAACAAGCACATTCATTTCCAAATCATTTAAATCACATAATTCATAAGCATTTAAGGTTGTGTCCTTACAAAAATATGATTAAAACTTTTTATGCAATATAGGCAGTCATGGCTCTCCACAGGTTCCACCCTTTTATATTATTGCAAAGAAAAACAGGCCCACATTTAAGCTTGTATGCAGCTTTATTCAATACAATTTGACACCTACCCATAAGTGAGGTTCGACCATGAGCAGGAAAGTGTGATACTGAAATCCAAAAGCACATTGGGATAATGAATGATACTTCCAAAAGTTAAGTACAAATTGTAAATGTATTTTTAATCCTATATAGTCACACCACTACTTGTGGGTAGTGGATATGGGGTGAGGGAGACCAGAGGAATAAAAACAAATTGATATACATATATATCTATCTGTATGTTTATAGAAAAAGAGAGATTGCCGGCTCTGTAATAGTGTGTAAAATAAGAGTGAGTTTTCTGTTCCTTCTCTCTTCAATCAGTTTGATGGGTTAACATCTTGTGCTGATAAAGCTGAATGTTTTTCCTGTAAAGTCTTTATAAACTCTACCTCTGACTCATCTGGCGTATCCCTGACTAACTTCCCATGAAGAACTAGGTCTCATTTGACTTTTATGCATATAAACCCTTCTATTTCTGCTATCATCCTGAATTTCTAGACCCCCATAAGGCATGTAGACCTGATGGTGTCCCTGCAATAGTCCTTAAGAAATGTGCTCTCTAACCCTAGTCCCTGTTCTCTCTAAATCCCACAACAAGTGGCTCGCTGTTTCTTGCTTTCCTGCTTGTTGGAAATCCTGCTCTGTTGTTCCAGTCTTTAAGAACTCAGGTGAAACGTCCGGTAGAATGAGGCATCATATTGCATCTAACAACTTTGTCTCTCTGCAAGTTACAAATCAAGGAGATCTATGATTGCTTCTAAGCAGTATGGAACCTAGAGTAAGAGCCTTAGCCAGTAAGCACCAAAATCAACCATCGAATTGAAAACATTGAAAGAAGCTGTAAAATAAAAGCTTTTTTTTAGCATTTTAATCATTATTTTTTTCTTTAATACCTAAGTGTCATCTTGGTATGAAAGATGAATTTAGTATAATATTTGAAGACAAATTGAAAAGATTCAGTTTGACATTCTAACCTCCTGAAGAAGGCCGGAGCATACAATGGCTGAAACGTTGTAATAAATATGGCAACAAAGATGAGGAGAATAGTCTGAATAATGTAAATATTGACAAAAAAGTCTGCACCCAAAGGGGGCAAACACTACTATACAACAAAGAATGCAAGAGATCCTGAGGTTAGTGAAATAAACTCCCATGAACAGTAGCAAAGATCGGTGCTTATCGGAAGAATTTGATGCTAAGTATCTGCTAGTATTGGAAATGAGTCCTATACTTCAAGCTCCTGTTGAACCAAAACAATGATTACTTCTTGGACTACTTTCAATTAGCAAATTTAGAAAAAAATTAAAGTTAACAGAAAAATTAATTGGTAAATCAAAAAAAGTTTTTATATTACTGATTAGATTGTCTTAAAATTCTATTATTAAAGTTTATGTATTTTGTCCAAGTAAATGAAGAAGAAACTATACTTTCATAGAAAAAGTTTATTTTAGAGCTTCATTGATTTTATTCGGTACTCATAGATGGAGTTTTCAAAGTGCAGATTTTGTTAAGACCTACAGAGGAAGGAAAAAACCAATTGGGAGTGATGGAACCATAGAAATGGTGAGAAAAACTGATAAAAGAATCCTGTTCTTACCAAAATAACTGGGTTCATAAAGAGTGTAAAAAGAATTCCAAATAACATTTCTATTTCTGGTATGGTCGATCATATTTACATGCTTCCACTCGGAAAAGTTTTAGGAGAAAAAAAATCATTATGTACATTGAGTTCTATTTTCTGTTTCCAAGTTCTTCTCATTTCTAATTCAGGGATCAGATCATAATATATGCAAACTGCAGCATCAAAAACAACTTTAAAATTATTTTCTTTTTCTTGTTTTCAATCATTTCACCCCAAGCAAGCTGATAAAGTCACTAAGATGCAAGGGGTTACTGAGAGTTAAGGAAACTGAGAAAACATTGCTGAGGAGAATGGACAATAAAAAGGGCAGGATTCAATGACTCATTAGATTATGTTGCATTTAAATTTTTGGAAATCATAGTTGACATGATAGCAAGAAGGTGAAAGTTCCACAGGTGAGAGAAAAGAAATTATTAGAACAGAATACCTCATTCAACATTATAATAATTTAAGCCACTATCTTGAGTGGCTATCGAGCCTTGTAGTGTTTAAACTTTAATAAAAATTCTATCCATAAAGATTCATGTTAAAAAGATAAAAAAACAAATGAAAACTACAGACAAAAGTTCATTTTCTCCATCAAGACATTCATTTCTGTAGTTCACTGCTACCAGCAAGCAGAAATATTTCTTCTCCTGATGATGGCCATGTTGGCCGAAACTAGTTGAGGAATCTAAATGAAATAATAATAAAAAAAACGAAAGAATATTAATCTACAACCCATTGTGTCTGAAGATTTTAATTTTTTAATATTTTTTTATTGTTCAAAATATATATAATATATTTAACTTAAATTTAAATTTAAAGAAGAAATTAAGGATGAACCCAAAAATAAATTTAAAAGAAGTTATAGATAAAGAGACATAAGGGATTAACTGGAGTAGAACTAGGTTTATAAATTATAATCAATATGATATGAACGGTTTTAGAGGGGGGAGAAGAATAACTTAGGGTAGTTAAATAAGAAAAAATTCCACTATGGGGGTTAGAATTATTTTTTTGTTTTTTAATTTTTTTATTTTATATATATATACTGGACTCTCCCGTTGTATTCGACGTATGAGGGTCAAGCAGCTCAGTTCCTAGGAACCAACAGCCAGACACCAGCGCATATGATTTGATTATAGTGGTGAAGGCTTTGTGCAGAACCAACCACATTTTTTGAATGGCTGAATACAGAGATCTGGTGCACTACGTGCCACAACATCCCCAAACAACTCTCCGCAGGTTTTGAATAAAGACTTATCCTTCTCTTAGACAAGTTGCCATCCAAGGCTATAGAACCCAGTCTGTCCTGCTACTTACTCATAGCTGGTGGGAGAAGAAGAGGATTCATAACTTTCCTAAGTTAAGTGAATGTAATGGATTCAAATGAAATTTGAACATGGCTCTCTGATTCCTCAGTCTGAGCCACTATCCATGACTCTACCGTACCACCATTTTATAAATATATATATATATGAAAAGTGTGTGTATATATATATATAATATATATATATATGAAAAGTGTGTATATATATATATATATATATATATATATATATATATATATGAAAAGTGTGTATATAAATATAATATAATATATATATATATATATATATATATATATATATATATATATATATATATATATATATATATATATATATAATTATTTATATATTATATGATTGTCTGACGATCGCAGAAGCGTGAAACACAGGGTCACAAACTCACGTCAATCCAACCAAATATATATTGTTTTATATGCACAAATCCCTTTCATAAAAAAATAAAATTAAAAAGTAAATAAATCTCCATAGACACGCATACCAGACTAGGGTTAATACATCTTCCGTTTCAAATTTAGACACCCCCACCTTTCCCTGACTTGACATCTATGAAAGTAACTCTATACTGATACTTATTATTAACACCCAACACACGCCTACCCAATTTAAACAATTCACCCTAGCTGTTACCATGGAAATTTTGATTTCAATTATTAAAACATGTAAATTTCAGAAATACGTTATTCCAAAAAAAATTTCGCTTGAAGATGGAACAGAGCTTACTTTAACTCAATTTAATTCAAATAATTATATTGAAGTTTTCATCTCTTGTTTTGAAACATGAGACCTCTTATGTTGCGAGTTGGAATCATATTTTTAAATAAATAATTATATATATATATATATATGTCGACATTTGAAGAGTTAGGGGATGGATCTTGGGTGGCTCATTAATAATTTCTATAATATAATTTTGCATTAATGAGTGACCCAAGATCCATCCTCTAACTCTTCAAATATTGCATATAAACTCTGTAATAAGGGTCACTGGCAAGTTAAGGTTTAGCTTCCAATAACAATTTCTTACAGCGAACTTCTACAACATTCTACTTCCTCATGAACTTCATTCCACACCAGGGTTGAAGAGACTGATGACCACTTTTGTCATCTGCCGAAATAGACTATTCCCCATATGAGGTAAAAAGTTTTGTTTGATTATTATATTGTTCTGTATAAACAAAATACATCAAGCTCTTTTTTGTGGATCAGTTCTAATATTACTTGGAACCACTTGGATTATATACCAACAGATTTTTTACCTTACTATATATATATATATATATATATATATATATATATATATATATATACACACATATATTAATAAAGACACAAAATGGCTCAATTGACAACTTCAGAAACCAGAAAATTTAAGTTGTACTATGAACATAGGTATATATGTATTTATTAATTTATACCTCATAGCTCTGTTTTTATATATATATATATATAAATTTATACTTCATAGCTCTGTTTAACTACAGTGAGAACTGTTTTGTTTGCACTGTAAATTAAATAAATATTAATTTGTTTATCTGCATATGCATGCTATCGCACTCATATACAGTTGTTAATATCTCATTATTTAGTTTATATTCACTTATATATATATATATATATATATATATATATATATATATTATAATAAACGTGCAATCAATTTACAAATACATGAATTATTCACAAAAAAACTAATTCAAAGGTTAATGATTTAAATGGCGAGACATCCATCATCATAAACAATTCAAATAATATACAAAAACCTCCGTATCCGTTATGAATGAAATGATCCTTGTTTATATAAATTTCTGCCGTATTAGTTCTTATTTTACTACAAGCTTTTGTCTGTTCCTACAGACATCTTCAGGTATAGAATAGATGTTGTTCTTGTTTTTTCTCTTAGTAATAAGAGGACAATGAAAATATATGTATCGTTGTATCCGAAAATGCTATTGAAAATGAGTTATTGTTTTTGAACGCGCAAAAGCAACGCTGAGTTTGATTTTAAATTTTTAAAGGTTGTGCGTTCATATAAAATATGGTGATGAACAAATTTTTACTGGTAAATTTTTTTTCTGTCAAAGTGGCATGAACTATATTGTTCAATAATTACAGTAATGTCGCACTTATTATCTAAAAGTCGCACTTGGATCTGGAGGTTTTTGTATATTATTTGAATTGTTTGCGATGATGGATGTCTCGCCATTTAAATCATTAACCTTTGCATTAGTTTTTGTGTGAATAATTCATGTATATATATATATATATATATATATATATGTGTGTGTGTGTACAAAATTCAGATAGAGTATATCTGTAAAAAGACAATAAAAATAATAAAGGGAAAAAGAAAACTTATCTTTGGTGACACATTTCATCCTTTGTGGAACTTCATCAAGGCAACTGCAAGGATTTCATCACTTACTTGCTTTCGTTTATTAGACATTAAATTGTATCACTTTGCATTTCCCATCTGCTAACCTGATTAATATTTATGAGCATTCCTAACTCAAGAATTTTGAAAAACATTTTTGCTTTTGTATATAGATACTTGCATTAAAGTTCCAATGAAAATCAGTTGGTATTACTAATATAATATTAGTATAATAACTCATTGAGGACAATAATCATAATGATGATGATTAACATTATCATCAAACTGAATGACTAATGGCAAAATATCCAAATCAGTCAATCCTATCCTCTCTGAAAATGTCAATATTATCAAATACATAATATCTGTTCTTTCATCATTACATTATTAATATTAGTAATTAATATACGAAATACCAAATCAATATTTGCTGGATTTAGACAACTTTAGCGGAAAGCTGAATTCATGGAAACAAAATGACGATCAATGGGTTCATTCAATCAAAGAGGCTTTCAGATCATAGCTGGATTTGTCCAGCTTTGGCATTAGGCAATGTTATTTTAAGAACACTCTGCAAAAATCAGCATTCCAAAGACTGCACTGCTGTAAATGCTTCTGAAAGTACACAATAAAGGTTTTGAAATCTGTTGACTCTTGGATACAATCCTTTATTTCATGTTTCCTTTTGTAGAAAGTTAATATTGATTTATTCTGACATGTCTTAGGGAACTTTCATTAAAATTGTGAAGTCTAGTAAAAAAAATATATATATATATATATATATATATATATATATATATATATATAAAATGGACTCTCTTGTCAGTTTCAACGTATGAGGATCTGACAGCTTAATTGATTCAGTCATGAAATTTTGTGCGATATAATCTTAAGTGGCACATAAGACCTGCTAGTGATTTACAAAGGAGGCCACATATGGAGCAAGAGTGAAGATTGTGGGATGTTAGATTGGCTGACCTTTTAGATCTTGCTCTCGCTTCTTGAAGATAATTCAGACAAGCAGATTGAAAACTGGTGAGTCCACTAAAACCCATTGATCTCAATTCTACCCGCTCCAAAACTAAGCGCTCAAGGGTTTATGTAGTATATTGACTGCTGACAAGTTGCTTTTCAGCTTGTCTTTGTATCTTAGCCATGAGTGTCCTACATTCCTGTAGCTCTGATCTAACTGGTTGTACATTAGGATCTTGGGTATTCTGTCATATAAACAGATGTCATGCTATACCTTAGGTACCTTTCGACCAACACTTTTTCAAAGGTATACGTTGGCAAGTTGGAAAACAAATGAAGACACACTCAGTATAATAAATGAGGAGGGAAAGTTGGAATGCGATTAAAAGAGATAAATTTTAATTACACACTTTATACTTTTGTGGGACTTGCTATTTTCACCCCTGCCTTTTGAATTTTAATTGTGTGTAATTAAATTTATCTCTTTTAATCACATTTCAACTTTCTCTCCTCATTTATTATACTGAGTGTGTCTTTGTTTGTTTTCCAACTTGTCAACCTTTGAAAAAGTGTTGGTCGAAAGGTACCTAAGGTATAGCATGATGTCATTCTGTTTAAATCTATGTTTCATTTTTGTGGGTACAAATCACTTTTTGTGTATATATATATATATATATATATATATATATATATATATATATATATATATAATAAATAGGCTTAAACACTAATAATTAATAGTGTTTAAGCCTTTTTATTATATCCTTACTCTGTCCTGGACATTGAGTTCTACCTGGATTCTATCCTCTCAGAATTTTTTATTCAAAAAATATACATATATGTGTATGCACCTAAGTGTATATATATATCTATATATTTTGCATATGTATGTGTATATTTACCACTAATATTATCTATATATATATATATATATATATATATTATAATAATAATAATAATGTGGTCAATAATCTGGTAGTGGAATAAATGAAAATTTTGAGTCATTTGTTCAAGTTTTGGCAACTGTGAACATTTTTGTTGCACTAATTTGGATATTGGGATAAAAACAATGAAAATGAAGAGACTAGTCTAGACAAATGGGACAACACCCTGTCTTAAAAAATCTGGTAAAAATTAGTGAATATTGTGCACAAAAAGACTATTTTGATCCCTGCAAAGTTTCTGTGAATTTTCTTCTCTTCTTTCTTTTATGCACCATGTCCCTTCAGGATGAAGGCAATCATGGCCCTCATCTTCCTTTTAGCTCTTAATAAATATACAGTGTGCCTCATTCTACCAGCAAATAGATATATTTACAATTATTGCTTAACTTTTGGAGAGCATCTTTCGTTATCCCAATGTGCCTTTAGATTTCAGTGTCACAATTTCCATCCTCATGGTCAAACCTCACTCAGGGGTAGGTGTCAAATTGCATTGAATAAAGCTGTTTTTTAATCCCATGACCCATAGGGTCATAGGAGCACCATGTGTAGTGCAGCCACAGTAGAAGTGGTGTTTCTTGGTAAAGATAGCCTGACAGAGCCCAACCCTCTCCAAGCTAGTTTTGTATTCAAAGGTTTTCCTTCTCTTATACCAGTTGCCACCCAAGGTTATAGAACCCAGTCTGCTATTTACCCATAGCTGAAGGGGAGAAGAAGAGGATTCATACCTTTCCCAAGGATATTAGCACATAAGTAAATATAATGGATCTGACTGAAATAAAACTTTATACAAGCTTAAATGTTGGTCCGTTTTTCTTTACAACAAAATAAAAGGGTGGAACCTGTGGAGAGCCATGATGTTTGGAAGCATCTTTCATTATCCCAATGTGCTTTCGGATTTCAGTGTCACACTTTCCTGCTCATGGTCTAACCTCAATTATGGGTAGGAGTCAAATTGCATTGAATAAAGTTGTATACAAGCTTAGATGTGGGTCCATTTTTCTTTGCATTAATATAAAATGGTGGAAACTGTGAAGAGCCATGACTGCCTTCTTTTATGTGCTGTGTTCCTTCAGCGCATAATTATGTGCTGTTTTCCTCTGTACCACTTTCTCTCAATCTGTCCTGTGAGTATCAGATTTTCCAAGACATCTTTCCTCATTATCTGCCCTAAAAATTTCAACTGCCTCTACCTGATGTTAATTATAAGTTTCCTTTTTGTCTCCATTTTCTCTAAAACCTTACCATTGCTTACATGTTTGGTCCATGGTATCCTTGACATGGGGTGAGAATTAAGGATTCCACTTATTTAACCTTTCAAGTGATTGTTCTCATTCAATTACACATGCTTTGCAAATATAAAAGAACGCTCTTTCCAGCTGGTGGGATAAAATAATGCTCATATTTTGTCAAATTGGGCAACTGAAAACTTTTATATGTCCCACCACAATATGGAAGAAGACAAAATCAGTGACAAGAATGTTAACCTGGCCACAGAAGAGGTGAACAAAAAAAAGAGTTGTGTTACTAAAGGGAAATAACTGAAACCAAGATAACCAAAAAAAGCATGGCATGTGGAACTAGAATAATCTACCCCCATGGATGAAATAAAGGGTTTGGTTTGAAATCCCAACGTATATCACCTGAAGAAGGTTGGAGCGTACAATGGCCAAAATGTGAATATGACAATAAAGATGAGGACAATAGTCTGAATGATGTCAATAGTGTGAATAGTTACAATACCTCATCTCAGAAATATAGACAGATCCTGAAGCCAAGGCCAATAAAGAGTCTGAATGATGTCAACAATAGCCAAAACATTGTGAATATGACAATAAAGATGAGGACAATAGTCTGAATGATGTCAATAGTGTGAATAGTTACAATACCTCATCTCAGAAATATAGACAGATCCTGAAGAAGGCCAGAGTGTACAATAGCCAAAACATTGTGAATATGACAATAAAGATGAGGACAATAGTCTGAATGATGTCAATAGTGTAAATAGTTACAATACTTTGTCTCAGAAATATAGATAGATGCTGAAGGTGAATATAGCAATAAAGATGAGGACAACAGTCTGAACAATGCAAAGTGTAAATAGTTATGGTACCTTGTCTTGGAAATATAGACAGATCCTGAAGAAAGCTGGAATGTACAATGACTGAAACATTGTGAATATGACAATAAAGATGAGGACAACAGTTCAAAAAATGTGAATAGTGTAAATAACTTTTATTTATCTAAATAAATCATAAGTAGTTTTATTTAACAGTTTCTAATGATAACTTCTAGACACAGAATATAAAACACAAGATTAATGACTATCGCTTGACTGAGAAAATACAAATGAAATGACACTTCATAATAATCACTAATGGAATAAAAATAATACAAAAATATTAATAATAATGTCAGATTGTTAATTTAAAAAAAAACTATCTATATTCTGTTGGGTTATAAAAAATGACTTCCTTGCTCATGACCAGGTAACTCTGTTGAATAAACATTTCAGGAATCAGTGATTGATTGGGAAGAATTGTAGAAAAAACAAAGAAATTCTGGAAATTTTGTTTTTGTTTTCCTCAGGTCATTGTTCAAATGCAAGAAAAGAGTGGAAGTTGTTGAGGCCATGAAGTTAAGATGGCTGCTACTTGAAATATTGATTCCTTTTAGCAAATCTGGAAGTGGAAATGTAAAACTCTTGTTCCAGAATCAGAAAAGAATTTTTGTTAAGATCAAGCGTTTGCCTTTACTTCAACTATTAAATTTGTGAGAGACATGATGTTTGGACTGGAAACTATTCTCATTTTATAAAGGTTATGTCAACGAGGTCTCTAGATTGCTATTTTATTTTTTAAGAAGAGATTTTCTGAGAATGAAATCTTTCTTTGATTGGAGAGACTTTCAAGTGTGGCCCACTTACTTTAGTTATTATATTCAGCAAAGAACTTAGATTCTGGCTTGCAAAGTTTGCATCTGAGGCGAATGAAGAAAACAGTAACCAGCGAGTAAATTCAAGCTCTCCCAGCTGGTATTTCAACCTTGAGTCGTTCCTTCTTGAGTTCTGTCTCCAAATCACACTAACTGCCCGTTCTTGCCGTCAACCGTGAACGTCCCTCGAAGAACTCCCCGACTCGGAAAAAAGTAGTTGTTTTTATAGTTGTTCATGTACCCATAATCCCTTGCGTCTTCATGTGATCCCATAATTCATTGCGTCCATGTCCCATAATGCATTGCATCGTTATTGCATAAAAATGCGATGCCAGTCCCCCCCCTCATTCTTTTACATTATCTGGCCGAGGATGGATTACGGCAGAGCGGTAAGTGCTTTTTTCTCTCCCTCATTTCAACTGCAGTAGCTTTACATGCTAAGCAAATACGGGCTCTTTTTTGGCGGGGACAAGGCAAGTCGCGACCAGTTGTGCTCGTCCCAGGTTCTGTCTCATGTCCGCCACAGCATCATTATCAAAAGAGTCAAAGTATTCACTCTACATCACAAGAAAAATAGCCTTTCTCTTGCAAGAATATTTTTTTAACTTATTTTATGAAGAATTTATAAAAGAGTCAAGTCAAAAGTAGTTATTATCATCATCTTCTTCATCTATGTGCCGTGTCCCTTCAGGACGTGGGTGATCATGGCTCTCCACAATTTCCTGTCCTTTGTAGATCTTGTCTTTTTGCTATCTCTCCTAATCCCTGTTCTGACAACCATTTATAAAAAGTTAGGTAGGTGATGCACTAATTTCCTCTATCCCTCTAGCCTTCAATATGATCTGTGAGTGTCAAATTTTCCAAGCCCTCTTTCTGCATTATGTTCCCTAGAAATTTCAACTGCCTCTTTATAATGTTAATTATAAGGGTCCTTTTGTTTTGAGGTAACCAAGTAAATGGTTAAAGAAATAACAAAACAAGTGTTGCCGATATATCATATACTAGCAGCATGGTCCAGCGTTGCCTGTGCTTGATTCAAAAATCGTATGACTCATACAGCAATCGCTATCACTTGACTTAAAATATTTTTGCCCTTCCTTGCCTTTAAAGGAGTGCCCTTTGCCGTGATGATGTTGCTACATGCCTTACTTCTTGCCTATCTCACACTGCAAATTCTTTCTAAGCTCTATACTAAACATTAAATCTTTTACGAAAAAGAACTAAACAAAATGAACACAAAATGATCAGCTTTAAAAAAGGACTTGTAACTTGGAAAACCGTATGAAAAAAGAATGTTAACAACAAATACTTTTTCACACCCAACCCAGTTCTGCGGTATCAGAATCAACGTTGAGTTTAAGCAAGTGAATGAGCCAATTGGAGTAAAGTGACATGCAGATTTAAATTTTTCCCACTTGTGATGAATGCAGCTATCGATTTTTTTTGCATGCTAGCATGCTAGTTAACATTCATGTCAGTCAGCTGTTGGCTCTCACACTGGCCAATAGAATCTTCCTGCCTATTTGTGGCAGCCAGCTATAGGCTCTCACTCTAGCCAGTAGAAAATGGCCGTAAACTACATGAAAACTGCCGTAGAAGCATGAAAAATTGATTATTTCTACTATCGATGGGAGTTGGGAAATGCAAACTCAGTCTTGGCCTTCCCACTAACTTGGAGCATGTGCATGTAAATTTTGGTGCAAATTCATCAAAAATTGTGGCCGTGCATTCATTACACATACATACACACACACACGCACATCCTGCCTTTTATAGATAGAGATTAAACAATAAGTACAACAGAAGAGTATTACATGACTACTGAATGTGTGTCAGTTGACCCAGCATTCTATCTTTTTGACTGTTCCCCCAAAGCCTTCTCTCCTACTAATCTTCTAATAGGCAGAAGAGTCCAACATAAACTCTTTAGAGGGAAGACACCACAAAGTTTCCATTTTCTCTAAAACTTTGTCATTGCTCACATTTTTAGTCTGTAGCATTCTCAGCATCCTTCTGTAGAACTACATTACTGTTGTTTCAAGTCTCTTTTTCATCTGGGACAAGATTGTCTAGCATTCACTACCATATAGAGGGATTGATATTATATAACAGTTAATTCCACTTTGTTTCTAATTTTCCTTTTTCTTAATACTTTGCTTACCTTTCAAAAGACATTTTTTGCTCTTCCAATACACTTTTGGATTTTGATGTTGTATTTCCTGTCCTTTGTTAAAACATTTCCCACATATTTAAATTGATGTACATGTTAGATTTTGGCATCTTTAATTTGTGATTTTCATGTTGGGTTATTCCTTTTTCTGGCATCCATACATTCTCTCTTCTTACAATTGATGTTTAGTCCTTTCTTCATGCTTTCCTTCACTACCTTCTCTACAAGTTATTTTAGTTTCCTTTCTGTGTCTGCTATCAACATTGGGTCATCTGCATACCCCATGTTGTTAAGATTGTAGCCACCAATAATGAATCCATTGATAAAGATAATTTATCAAGTAATAAGTTGCAGGTTGAATGCATATTGCAATTTTATTTCAAAACATGAAACTTTGTAGCTGGAGAATCACCATAAAGTCTTCTTTTGTTTTATTTTAAATCATTTTTCTTTATTGCTTTTTTTATATCTAAATATGATCAGTATTTCTCAGAAATTTCTTTGTCTATTTTATTATAAACTTAAAAAATCAAGTCGGGTTTTAACTTGCCTTGCCTGACCTGAAACTGGAAGGAAAGTAGATATGGTTTTTGAAGCCATTTTCTCATCTATAAATACTTTGCTTACTTTCTGGAAGACATCTTTCAATATTTCCTATGGCATCTACCATGAATCCATTAGAAAAATTCAGGCTCTGGATTTAGTAAACAGTAAACAATAAACAATTCAAATACCTCAATGTAAAAATTTAGTATAAGAGATAAGGACATTGAACATAGAATAGATTTTTCTGGGGTGTGTTATGCCCAACATGGCAAATTGCTAAAAATACTGAAACATTAACCTGAAAACTAGAGTCATATTCTTAAAAAAATGTCATCAGAATGAGAATTTCATGTGGATGTCATGCACGGTGCCAAGCTCAGAAATATCTAAACTGTCAGTTGAATGCAACCATTTTCTCAGATTAATGATTAAAAATGACTTTGAGTGAATGAAGCATGTAGATCTTAGCAAGATTCAACCTTCTTTGAATCTCATGGATGAGCACTACAGAATCACAAAGAACTAGATCTTATGTCTTGGTGGCATCATTTTGCATTTTGGTGGCATTATCTCCTTGCTTGGGGTGGTGTCTCTGTAACCCTCGACTGGCTCTTGGGCCTTTACAGGGTAGACCACATTATGAAAAAAAAACTTGGAAAGAGAATAACTGCATAATCAAAATGTTAACATTCCACACTATTTCAAGTTTAGGGAGGAAACTCCCATCAATACTGGAAAGAGCAATAACAGCTACTGGACTTGAAGAACCTATTTTTTTGAAAGAATTGCTGTAATACAAAGATTTTATAAATTTCAACTGAAAGTAGCACTGGTTGCTCACTCAGTGGATATTGTTTCTGTTTTCCTTAAAACTTACTTGTTACTCACATGTTCAGTCTATATTATTCTAAGTATCCTCCTGTTTAAATAGATTTCTTTTGCCTTGAGTTGCATCTTCATCTCTGAGGATATTGTCCAACATTCACTGCAATAGAGAAGGAATAACATTACATAAGTAATTTTTGATTTGTTTCTTAGAAGATTTTCTTTTTTTATTAATACTTTGCTTTGTTTTGAAAGACCTCTTTTGTTATTGCAATGTGTGTTCCAATTTTTGTATCACAATTTTCTGTCCTCTGTAAAGCACTTCCCAGATGCTTAAATTTTTGTATTTGCTTAATTTCAGCATCTTCAATTAGTACTTCATATTCTGAGCTGTTCCTCTCGTTGACAACCATTTTTTTTGACAACTGTTTTTTTGCAATTGATATTTAGTCCATTATTTACATTATCCAGACTATTGTTCTCATCTTTGTCACCATATTTATTACAATGTTTTGGCCATTGTACGCTCAAGCCTTCTTCAAGTGGTTGGAATGTCGAACCGAACCCTTTATTTCGCTCACTAATGTAGACTGTCCTAGTTCCATGTGCCATGTCTAATGGATGTCAGTTATCAGTTATCTCCTGTTAATTCCCCTCTCCAAATTCTCCACTACTTTAACTAGGTAATGAACTCACACTCTTTGTGTCCTGTCACTGGATCTAACTAACGCCTTTATCCACTGTACCCTGTGCCCTTTAGGACAGATACTAATATTTAGTCCTTTCTTCTTTCTTTCTCTTACTACTTTCTATAGAATATCATGTAGTTTCCTTTCTGTGTCTGTATTTCAACAATGTGTCATCTGTATATCTTATATTGTTAAGATTGTGTTCAAAAATAATAAATCCTGGGAGGACTTCTAATTCTCTGACAATTACCTCATTGCAAATTTAGAAAAAGTGAATATCACCGCTGCTAAAGCTCATTACCCACTGCCTAACTGTACTCACATCTACCTTTTAGGTCATTGAAAATGAGATGAGTGGATTGCATAACAATTAATGTTCTGGAGAAAATCATGAATCCATCTCTTCTTTTCCTGCTATAGCTTAAATAGAAGAGTAAACTGTTGTGAAGAATCATGAACACATATAAGAAGCTCTTAAAAAACAGGAGGCTACATAGAAATACTTGGGTCACATTATTAGATATGATGTGTGTGTGTGTGTATATATATATATATATAGTGTATATTTAGGCACCAATTTTTCACTAATGTATGTTTCATTAAATAATATAGACAAGTTTTGTCTATTTATTTTAAGTAAGTTCCTTTCATATTGTCTGATAAGCTTAATCAGATTATTGTTGAAAGATGAACGGAAAACACCATATTGATACATGTTTAAATCCAATCTAAGCTTTTGGCTTACACAAGTCATTATCAAAGATGACAATTTCAATAAATCAAACAACACATGGACAAAACAACAATGATAGTTTGCCCTTGCTGCATGAAAATTTCCAAGTAATGACAAACTCGTATATACGAGACGCAGAAGTGAAAATTGCGTCTCAGCTCGTGACATCACACATGACCACGCGAGAATGAAAAACGAGAAGTATTAAGTATGGGAAGCCGTTGGTATAAACCAATGGGTTCTGTTATAAATTATAGGCATTTAAGGATTTTGTGGAGATTTCATAGTTTATTTTGTTCAAGTTAAGTTTCAACTGTTTTATGTATAAAGCTTCAAAAATTTTTAATTTTTGTTTTCATGTTTAATTATAGTTGTGTTGTCAACAAGGATTTTCTGGAATTGTGTGTATATATATATATATATATATATATATATATATATATATATATATCTGCAAACAAGGATTATTTTAGTATTTTCTGTAGTTTTCAGAAGGATCATTAACTTTCAAATAGTTCTTCAGATGAAGTGACATTTTCTCAAATATACAAAAGGTCTTTCTGAAAAGTAATGGGACTAGGTGTGCTATGAGCATCATCCACACTGAGTTCTTGCCACAGGGTCAGATGATCACTCAGCAAGTTTACAAAGAGATCTTGTTGTGTTTGCTGCATTTGTTTTGCTCAGGTGCACGAGAAGAGACAAGAGTTTGCAGGACAAATTATGGTTGCTTCACCACAACAATGCACCTATTCACAACAACCTGAACATCCAGGAATCCAGCAGTATAGCATGATCACCTATGTCTTTAGGGTAGAACAGTGGTTCTCCAATAGTATGGCACACCTCATAGATGTAGTGGAAGAGGATGGCAGGTGAGGCAGAATGATTGACAAAGATTTAGAAACAGTTTCAAAACATTGATATGCCAAAAATAAATAAGATTTCAAAATTTAAAATATTATTATAGATTACTTGTAATTGCATGAATGAGTCACAGTATAAATAGATATAAATAATTATTAACCAATTTTATCATTGTGATATTTTTGCATTATAACAAGTATTAAGAATATAATAACTAGGTTCTGCAAATTGAAGGAGAGAGTTATCAATGATAATGTTCTGACTTTGAATCTCTGGTTATCTCCCTTTAATCCTCTCTCTGTTTTTTATTTTTAAATGTACTTTTTATCATATAACTTTGGTGAGGTGCAATCAAATTTTCATTCCAAAAATGTGTTGCTAGCCGTCTTGGTTGGGGTGGTCATGGGACAATGGCTTCAAATCCATGATAATGTTGCCTCCTTTCACAGCTGGTGATCATTAATTGTTTTGGACAGAGATAAAAAGATATCAGTAAAGGAAATTTTACTTAGCTAGTTTATTAATGTTGACATATACATCTTCTAACTAGATACTGGGGTCACTTGTCACCCCACTGAGAATCCAGTTCCCAGACACATTGTATGACAGTTTAAACTTGACTCCCCAAAAACCCTTTCTCTATGTATCATTCTCATGCTGGCTCAGCCAATCAAAATCAACTTCCTTTATTTTGTCTTCCATCTGACCTCAACCTCAGGAAGTCAGAGCAGCAATACACTACTCCGAAAAATAAAATTCTGCTAAACTATTGTTTAACATTCCTTACCTAATCATTAAAAAAATCAATTTATGAATTTTATTTCAACTATATTACTCTAAAACCCCCCTCTACTCTTATGTGTCTGTAAAGTGTGTTCCTTATATTTCTTTCTTCATTGTCTTCATCTGACCCCTAGGTCAGCCTTAGGAAGTTAGAGGAGTGATACACTTCTCTAAAAAATAATAATCTTCAAAACTATTATTTAAGAAATGCAACCTAGAGAAAAAAGTTTGGAAACCACTGAGTTAGAAAAATTAATCTGAATTTAAAACCAGGAAGAAGGCAATGGGAAATCACTTTATTTCTCAAGAAGTCATGGCAATTCATGGATAATAAAGACAAGGAATCTGTGGAGAGCCATGATCACTTGTCTTGAATGAACATGGCATTTTAAAAAATGTTCAGCAAGGATTGATAAATCTTTCAGTGTGCATTTTTTTCTGCATGGAAGAATTCAGCTTTATCCACATTCAGATGCCATTTTGCCACCCAAATCTGCCATTAACTAAGTCATCATAATATATCTATGTTTTATGTATGCATTATTTTGTGCTGATTACACAGATAGTAGACTCTGAACCTAGGCAGAGGTTAGAAGTACTAACCTATACATAAACAAATCATATTTTTTTATGTGACAGATATTCTACAGAAGGATACTGAGAATACCATAGACAGAACATGTGAGCAATATGAAAGCTTGAAGGAATTTGGCAAAAAAAGGTGCTTGTAATTAGAATCAGTAAAAGAGAGTTGAAATTTTTGGGACATACAATGAGAAATGAGGGGTTGGAGAATTTAACACTCACAGGATATATTGAGAACAAGTGGATTAGAGAGAAACAACAAATAACCTTATCTAATGAGCTTGTGTAACTGGATGACAGAACAGGAAGTGGGAGTGAGAGCAAGAGGATAAACATTACTTTGAGCTGCAAAGGATAAGGAAGTTGTATAGAACCATGATCACCCACACTTTTTACAGAATTTTCATAGATTTTATTTCCTAAATATTAAAAGATAATTCTGAAAGATAGACTAAAAATCACATCTTTCAGATTTCAAAGACATTTTTTATCACTAAATTCCTTACTGGGCAATAAATTTAGATTTTGATGTTATAGAAAGGTTTTTGGCTTTTGTTGGTAAGTATTTCTATTGATACATAAGTAAAAAGATTATCTACATGTCATGTCATCTGTAATGAGATATGATTTTTAAAAGCACCCAAAAGCAATGCAGTTATTTTATGTGTGTCATCAAATGCACACACAATTACAAGTCTAAATTCAAATAGAGAAAAGTATTTTAATTTTCATCCATATGCAAAATCATGTATTTATGCATGCACACATAGATAGATATGAACACACACACACACACATACATAGATAGATAGATAGATAGATACATAGATATGAACACACACACACACATAGATAGATAGATAGATAGATAGATATGAACACACACACACACACATAGATAGATAGATAGATAGATATGAACACACACACACACACACATAGATAGATAGATAGATACATAGATATGAACACACACACACACATAGATAGATAGATAGATATGAACACACACACACACATAGATAGATAGATATGAACACACACACACACATAGATAGATAGATATGAACACACACACACACATAGCTAGATAAATAGATAGATATGAACACACACACACACACATAGATAGATAAATAGATAGATATGAACACACACACATAGATAGAGAGATAGATAGAACACACATAGAAAGATAGATATGAACATACATAGAGATAGATATAAACACAGATAGATAGGAACACATAGAAGCACATCAATAGATATGAATTCATAGATAGTTATGAACACATTGATAAATAGATAGATTTGAATACACACACATAGATAGAGAGATAGATATGAACACACATGTAGATAGATACAGACACAGATAGATATGAACACATCGATAGAAACACATCAATAGATATGAAGTCATAGATAGATATGAATGCATTGATAAATAGATAGGTAGATATATATGAATACATAAACAGAATAAGAGTATATATAGGTAAAGAACGACACAGATATGTAAAGAACAGAAATCGATAATGTATGCTTAAATAGATGCTGTTAATGTCTATTTTTAAAGAAAGGTAATGTTCTTTACTCTGGTATTGTCCAAACCTTTTGAATCTCACACAAGATCAAAAACATTCAGACAACATCTCCACACATCGAGACAGACATTTTCTTGGATGCAAAACAAGGAGGTTAATTAAAAGATTTTTGTAAAACTCTTTGTTGGTTCTTTTGAACAAAAGAGTGGTGCACCCAGTGAGGACCAAACTTATTCAAGTAAAAACAGTGTGTGAAATTAACTTGTTAACTGGTGTAATTTGCCAAAATCATGAATTCATGAAGGTTGTAAATATGGAGCATCTAGTGGGAATTACATGTGACATTGTCACATCATCTCTGGCTTGTACTGGTGTTTAGCAATTATGCTCATTCTTCCATAGTTTGTGGTATTGATTGTGTTACTGTGGTCTCCATGGCTGTCTTCAAGCCAATACAACAAAGTTGCACTGTCTGTTTCTTACTGAAAGTCTATTCAGCCATCTTTTCAATAGGAGAAAGATTGTCTTCTATATAATAAATACAAGTGCCAGTGTGTCACAACTTTTCTACTTTACTCCTAGAGGCTATAGCCCAACACATCATACCAATTTTGGAATCAGGCTGACTCTGTGAGCAAATTAGAAACATTCTTGGCCAGATATGGACCTGCAATCATAAAATTTTGGATTTCTAAGTTTTCATTACTGTAATTGTTTTTGGCAATATTTTTGTGACATTTTTTTTGTATGATAACAATTTTTAGAACTTGGAAATAAATTTTGGACTAATTGAAATTAATTGCAAAATCCACTGAAAGTCACCCATGAAATAAAAACAATTGTTTAAATGGAAAGTAAGAACCTATGTACATCAAATTGTCTTAAATTAAGTTGTGGCAGAAGAATTATTGTTGAACTTTTAAAATGTAAGCTTAAATATTAATGCAATACTTAAATGCAGTGATTAATTTTGAGTTCTTATGTAGTTTATTGTTACCTATTGCATCTACTCCTCTTTACCTAATGTGATGAAGGCCCAATCAAGAGCCCTCTGCATGAACTAGCTTAAATGTTGCCCAGTAGGGTGGCTTTTAAGCTAATGTAGTAATAAATAGCAAAATGCATATGATCTGTATTGGCTAATTTTATTATCTCCAGTTGGGAATTTTTCCAACTAGTTGTCAGTGGTTGAGAATATATAGTTAGTGATAAAGTCTCTGCTCTCCTAGCATATTGTGGACACATACCTGATACAGCAAACGTTCTCATTTTGGAGGAAAAAACTTCTTTTTTTATCAGGAATTCTTGCATTTTCATTAGTTGCTGATCCATCAATTAATAATAAGCTACTTAAAATGCACCACCACATTCTGCATCTTTTAACTTTTTTTATGGAAGTTTTTATTGTCAAATGAAATTTCCAACAACCCATGTTGCTATTTTTTTTTAGATCTTTTTTTCTGTTCTTTAACTTATTCTCTATTTTTCACACACTCACTATAGTACTGTTTGCAAAAATATTATTTTTAACCCTACAACCTCTTTCCCACAGACAAAATGTCACAAGCCTTTTCTTGCTTTATTGCTATTTCCATGAAAAGTGCTTTTGGTTGAAATTTATTAAATCTTTCTCTTAAAATAAATTTTCAGGAAAATAGGTTTTTCAATTCCAGTAGTTGTTATTGCTTTTTCCAGTATTGATGGGGGTTTCCTTCCTAACCTTTTGTTTGAAGTGGTGTGGAATGGCAACATCTTACTTGTGTCACTATCTTCATGCGATATTCATTTTAACTGTTGGAAGTCTTCAAGTGATGCGGTTTCTGTTATCTGATATAGTTCTTTGTTTATGATTCTGTAATGAAATGTAGGATGGTTTTTGCTATGACCTACAGACTTCACTTGCTCAAAGACATTTTTAACCATTGATCTAAGAAAGCAGTTGTATACAACTGACAGTTTAGATATTTCTAAATGAGTTTGGCACCATCTGGGACATTTTCAGGATAATATTTTGGTTTTGTAGCAACTTGCAGTATTGAGCAAAACTACCCCTTGCACAGCCTATTCTGTGTTCAAAGTCTTTTTCTCCTATACTAAATTTGTTATAACTTATCCATACAATGAGGTACTTGAAGTGTTTGGTATTTACTAATTCTTCATCTTGAATTTTTATGATGGAATCAGGGTCGGTGAATTTACCAATTCCAGATCATAATTTCTGTTTTAGAAATGTATTTTTGCATCCTATTTTTTTTAAATGCTTGGTAGAGATTGTTGGCTTTTTGTTCAAGAGAGTTATTGGTAATCTTAATTGAAATTCAGTTTGTTTAATTCATTTTCCCTGCTGTGTCATCTCACATTTTTCCTCTTTTTTTTATTTGTATGCATCATTTCTGCAGGAATTCTCATAGACACATTCTCAGAGGTAAGAAATGCATTGAAGATTTATGCTAAAGGAATATTTTTGCTGAACTGATTATAGAAATTGTAATTGAAATTTTTAAAAAGCTAGAAAAATATTGAAATAACATCATGTAAATTATGTTGATTTCTATTCTATTTTTTGGAATACTTGGTAGCTGTCTATATTTCTGAGATGAGGAATTATGCACCCTCAAGGACACATGGCACAGTGGATAAAGGCGTTAGTTAGATCCAGTGACAGGACCCAAAGAGTATGAGTTCAATACTCGGTTAAGGTGGTGTATAATGTGGAGAGGGAAATTAACAAGAGATAACTGATAACTGACATCCATTAAACATAGCACATGGAACTAGAACAGTCTACACCAGTGAGTGAAATAAAGGATTCAGTTTGACATTCCAACTACCTGAAGAAGGCCGGAACGTATAATGGCTGAAACGTTGTAATAAATATGATGATAAAGATGAGGACAATAGTCTGAATAATGTAAATAGTGTACTTGGTAGCTGTTGTTTACATATATATATATATATGTGTGTGTGTGTGTATTATTTATTTTAGGATATTAAAACATATTAAAAATTGCTACACAATTACAATTATGTTTTGACACCATAAATGTATCTCTTGAGGGGTCTTTTATTTATCAACTACAAATTTTATGTAAGAAGCTGAACAAGCATATAACTGGCTAGCATTGTGTTAAATTACCTCCCCATCTCTTTCACTATTGCTTCTTGGGAAGTTTGAGTGTCAGACTTCAATACATCTTACGAAATAATGTAACAATCTTTATCTGTCCATGAGGAAATTGTCTAGGTTTTATCTGCAGACAACTTCATGTCATGATCTATATTAAAAAAAAATTTTTACAGTGAATTTGAATTTAGTGTAAGTCACATTTGATTAGTTAATCGCAACAAAGCAACAAAGTCTATTTTTTTAAAGTATTTTGCTTTTTGAAATTAAATTAATCTTTCACTTGGCAGTAGTTTAACATCACTTGAAGAGACACATTTATGGTGTCGAAACATAATTGTAATTGTATAGCAACTTTTAACAGGTTTTAATATCCTAAAATAAATAATATTTAGCTCTACTAAGTATTGAGCCCTCTTTTAAATTAAATATTATGTACAGGGAAATCATACTCCATTTGTTCTCATTTTTCTGATATATATATATATATATATATATATATATATATATATATATATATATATATATATAGCAAAAGAAAATGACAAATTACCCCATCAAACCAAGTGACAGTGTGTCATGTGTATCCTACAATGGAAACCATGGAAAAAAAGAAAGTTACTTGCTGCAAAAAGGGCATATATACTGCATGACATGCTGAAGACAGAATATTAAATTAGAAACAAGTCAGTCACAGGAGTTGCCATAAAAGTATTTTGACATGCTAAAGTTGGGCATCCTCTCCCAGTTGTAGATGAATGAAAAAAAATGCTCAGTTAATAAAAGTAGTTGGTGTTCTCAAATCGAGGGGAAAAAAAGACAAAATTTGTGTATTTAGCTACTGCAGCCGTCATTGGTGAGTTATTTTTCTGACTGGTTATGTGCATTGTGATTTGTGACATACTACCTGCAAATTGAGGTTTCAACATTTCTTTCTACCCCTGATCTTTGAGTCTGAACTTACAGTGATTTGTTCTCTTTGTTGTGGAAGCAATCTGCGACAGATATTTTCCTATGTAATGCAAGATCTCTTACAATATATAATCATTATCCAATAAAGACCGTTGTTTATCTGACTGGACACAACTACCAGTTTGATATGCACTATTTATCATCAGGTGGCCTGTATTGGTCACAGTACCAATATGTTACAAAATGTTAAAATACCTGTATTGCAAGTAATGGAAATGCCAAACATCACTTCATAAAAAACCCTTCCTAAAAGACCAGAATAACAAATTAGTGTGCACAATTAGACTTCAGTAAAGGAGCATAATACATGTTCATTTAGAAAGCCACACACAATTAAAAGAAAATGTGGCAGTGTTCATTCTGTTTCCTAATGAAACATTACACATGTAAGTCAGTAAGAATGTCAGTAGCTTGAGAACGTATGACATTACTGTCAAAGAAGTATAGACTGAGTAACTGATCTTCCCATACCGTAATGCTAAGATTGTTTTGAACATGGCTATATCGCATCTATCTAGGGTTATTATCAGACCAATAGTGACAGCTGTGTCTATTGACATGTCCACTTAGATAACACATGGCATTATCACTGAAGAATATAGAAAGATCTCTGTTTCACAAAGACCTCTTGCAAAACTCTTTTCCGTGATCAAAGTTGTCCCTATGCAAATACTGCAGCAGATGAACTTTATAAGGGTAGAAGTGACGTCTGTTGAGAATACACAAAACAGAACTTTGTCGCTTGACTTAACTTCCTTGTTGATATTTTTTGGGCTCTTTGTAAGAGTTGCTAAAACAACCGCCAGTAATGTCAGATCAGTTGCACTTTTTGGTGTGCCATTTCAAGGGCGATCAGTGACATTACCAGTTTCTTTAGACCTCCAACATGTTAATGTTGTAGTTATTGCCCTTGCCTTTTTGGTTGTTGTTTAGTGCCACCAGGTGATGGCTTCTATAAAATGCTGGCAGCCATATTGAAAATGTTTCATTTGTTCAGTTGTTAATATTCAAACTAACAGGAGGATTACCTTATTGCAGATACAATTGATTCATTAAGGATTAAAAAATGGTAGCAGAGTATAGTTGATCTGTGACAAAAATTGACTTATAGTTGATGTAAGAATTGATAATTCTAATACATGTTCTTTGAAATGGTTTCCAAGGCTAGACAAAAAATCTGCCTAGGAACAATAGAAGAAAAGCTTACATATTTAGTGTAGGGTGATAGACCTTCTAAAACCAAAACAGGCTTTGGCCATTAACCTATCTTTAAGTGGAAAGGCCAGAGTTGTCTCTTCTGAGATAGACAGTGAAGATTTGGAAACAGGAACATGTGTGAACACTCATCAAAAAACTGGATGAACTATTTCTGCCAGATAAAAAAAAAAGACAGCAATTTGTCACCTTTAACAATTTGTACAATTTGAGTAGAGCAGCAGAAAGGATTTCCTGATTGATTTTGACCACACTTAATTTAAGTTTGCACAGGAAAACTTGGCTTTTTCAGACCCAGTAATGACATTTATGCTCCTTTCTCCTGAGAAGGATGCCCACTTAATAATGTCAGTATTGAAGGAAGTGTCTTTCAAAAATATGAAGGCGACCATTAAGTATATTTTGGCCATTCAGTTACTCCTTCAAATATTGATAAATGTACCCCCCTCAGCCTGAGATAAAAAGGAAAGTCAGAACATTCTTTTTTCAGATATGGATGAGGTTAACCATATGCATGTGCCACCCAGGATGGTTGCACTTCAACCAGGCAACTTGCTATAGTCACATAGCTGTAAATTAAATCCTATGGGTCATGGTGGGCAAGTTTCAAGATGTGTCATAAGTGACTCAAAATTTCATTGGGCACATAAATGCTCTCATGCATATGAGAACAGTGATCAAGGTCTACAAAAGAATACATTAGAAAATGTTCTGTTGTCTTTATTTGTGGGTCATACTAATGGTACAAGGTTGCAGTCAGGTTTTCTTTTTGAAGTGAACTATTTTATTTCATTCTCTCAATATGTCTCAATATCAACTCAACTCACCTAGATTTTGTTCATCTCAGCTGTAGCCTGGTATTGAACTCACAACTCTTTGGGTTAAGTTATTGGATTCAACCAATGCTTTTATCCACTGGGCCAAGTGTCATTGAGGACATCAGCGTATGAATTTTTGGAACTTATAAGCCAAATGTTTCAGAACAATTTTTATCAAAGCTCATATTGCAGTTTTGTTGTTATTATTGTTTTTCTCCAGCATGTGGAACTAGAACAATTTATGCCGGTGGACGAAATAAAAGGGTTCAGTTCAAAATTCTAATAATCTGAAGAAGGCCAGAGCATACAACAGCTGAAACATTGTGAATAGGGCAGCAAAGATGTGGACATTGGTCTGAGCAATGTAGTGTAAATAGGATTTCTACTAACAAATTTTTACTATGCTACTTAAAAATTGAAAACAGAAAATGAACAAGAATAAATGAAAATAAATAAAATCAAAAACAAGTAAAATAAAATAATCCAAACAAATAAAAAAGTAAATAAACCAACTAAATAATAAACAAATTTACAAACCACACCCACCAAAATAAATGTTAGAATAATACAATAGACTACACACAATGCATCACTCACCTGTATATATAAAAAGTTAAGCAAAAACACAATGCACATGGCCTGATGATTGCATTTAGCTTGAAAAAGACTGTCACCTTTTGGTGTTGACTTCAATGTCCACTCTTTTATATATTCAAGTATAAATTGATTTCTCCTGTCCACTGGTGTAATTTATATAGAAAACACTAAAATTTCCCTTTCTCTCTGCTGTGCAATGATAGCTTAGGGGTAGGACCTCTGACTAATGTCAAATCAGTCGAGTATTGATCCCAGCTTGAAGCAATCGGATGTTTACCCACACTGAAGGACTGTCTGTGGATGACTATATATATGCTCTCAGAGATCCCCTCTCTTCGATAGAGCTTGGAGAAAAAGGGTAAATTTAAAAACAGTGGCTGCTCCTGCTATTAAAGCATTACTCTTTAAGTACAAAATGAGTTCTCCTGGCCACTGGCGTATTCTGGATAGAGAATGCTAAAATTTCCCTTTCTATATGCTGTGCACTGATAGCTTAGGGTTAGGATCTCTGACTGATGCCAATTCAGTTCCCCAGCTTGAAGCAATTGGACGTCTAGCCACACTGAAGAGCTGTGATACATTGAAACAGTCTGTCTGTGGATGACTATATATATATATATATATATGTGTGTGAAAAGTGTATATAAATATAAATAAATATATATATGTATAATTATATATTATATGTGCGGTACTTATTAGAAAGCGCTCAATATCAGAGATAGAGCTAACATATTTGGTTGGATAGATGTGAGTTTCTGACCCTGGGTTTCACGCTTTAGCGAGAAATGAACATTGAAGTTAACACTTAGAGGCAACAGACTGAGTGTTGACTTCAATGTTCATTTTATATTTACATACGCTCTATCTCTGATATTGAGCACTTTATCCCATAAATATAGCATACCTTAAAACTATATTCCTTCATATATATATATATATATATATATATATATATACATACAAAGAAATAATCACACATAGAATTAATCAGAAGTATCAATGCGATTATTGGCGACATCCGTCACTAGAAAACATAATATATGCATTAAAATCCTGTTCATCCATAGTGCGAGTTTTGATCCTTGAAGAAAAACTTGTTGTCTGTAGTTTTTCAGTTTATTCGATGTTAAAATGCTAGTACTTACGGACGGTCTTCCATCCATCATCAGGCATGTGTTTTTTTTCCTTATAAAATCAAAAACTTGAGACGATATACCTGTATGTCAACCGAAAGATGTTTTTGAATATCTGCTATTATTGACGGTTGTAAGATATCGGAACGGGCAAAAGACGTTAACACTGAGTTTTTTCAAAAAATTTTAAGTGAGAATTTTATTTAAATATTTCTTGTGATGTGTTAAATCCACGTATTCTATTTTTACAAGTGTATTCAGTTTTTATGTCATGAACTATGTATATAGTTCAATAATATAGTGTAATGTCATAATAGTAATTTTTTTTATAGGAATTTTTATGTACTGCGGATCGATAGAAACAAAAATGTGCCTATATATATACATATATATGTATATATATATATATAGGCACATTTTTGTTTCTTCAAAGCCCATAGAGGCAAACTCTGTTTTACATGGCAATTCTTGTGAGTCTGTCATCATTATAATTTCTGAAGAATGCCAGTAAACTGAAATGACAATGACTTCTGGCTTTATGCTAGCATAACTATTGACTGTTTTTAAACAATTTCATCTACCCAGGTTTCAGTTGACCCTTCATATTGTTTTCAGGAACTTTCCAGCAGTGCTGCATGCTAAGATTATCTCCCAGACCATTATGAGATTCAGATCTCTCTTGTGATCAGAACGGTAACATTCTAACTACTTGTTTGCGTACTCACAACTTTAGTTAAATTCCTGTTTCACTCTCATGAAATTACCTGTCAAATGACTTAAATTATAAATGCATAGGTTTTTTTTTTTACTTCTAAATTTAAAGAATTAAGTTGTAATAAAAACTCCACCTCCAGTATACCATTGAATTTGAATCTGTTTAGCTATGTTTTCATCAACATGTCCGTGCCACTGTCCTTTGGGTCAGAGTATGAAATAATCAATAAAGAGAGAAAGATTAGATAGTATAATTTTCATATTCACTTTACAAATACTACCGTACTCTAGAGAATACTATAGGTAAATAGTAGACTAAGAAATAAATCATCATTAACTGTTTAAATTACAATGAAAGCTAGGGACTAAAAAATTCAGAGCAGTTTATTAATATTCTTTAAATTTTTATGTAGTACAAGCCTATTATACTACTAAATTGATTTACAAGATGGGCCTGCTATCAAATAATTATTTAAATTTGCTAATCTAAGTTAGGCATAAGGTCACAAATGTGGAGCACAAAGTGAAGACTGAATTCACTACAGTAACAATTCATACTAAAACATTCCATTATAACAATGACATGTCTTAGAATAAATAGTACTGAAAATAAAGAAGGCTTTATTCTTACAAAATCTGTTAGTCACATAGTAAACAAAATAAGAAAATAAAAACTGCTATCCATAAATGAAACTCAGGTTAGGAATAGTCCACTCCAGACTGCAGTGGCAAGGGTGAACAACAGTCAACGTATCATCACATATATAATATATATTATACTAATATATATATATATATATATATATATATATATATATATATAAAATTAAATATAGAAATTAGGTTACTTTATAGAAAGTGCACTAATTTAATACATTTTTGAAGAAAAAATTCCATGACAATCCTTGTTCATACAGCATTTTAGCTTTATTAACATTGTCTTGGATATGACGATAAACTACATCTGCATCTTTGGTGAGATGAAAAACGACATCACACATCAATACCTCTGGTCAGGGGGTTTGAGGAATGTGGAACCACCTCTTAATTGCTGATTTTCCCAAGTTCAGCCTGACCTAGGGTGGAAGCACCTGTTGGGGTCCCAGCTATAGGAAAATGGTTGATCCTCAATCTGGGGTCAAAACACTGTGAAGGTGTAAAAATAGATTTTAATACCAGCAATGCAATTTTGAAGGAAAAATTATTACCAGAAAGACATTTTTGAAGAAAAAAAATTTTACCAGCAATACTTTGTGGAAGAAAAATTATTGCCAGAAATATATTTTTGAAGGAAAAATTATTACTAGAAATACATTTTTGAAGAAAAAAATTACCAGCAATACATTTGGGGAAAAAAATATTGCCACCAATAAAATTCTTGTTGGCCTAAAATAACCCATTTAGTAAAACAAAACAAACTAAACCAAACTAAATCCAAAAAAAATCTTTGATGTTGATATGCCATAAAACAAAGCAAACCAAAGTAATTTTCTTAACAAAACTACTGCTATAACAATGTGGAATATTTATAAACAACAACAGCAACAATAAATACCAAGCAGTAAAAAACTGAATGTGGTTGGCTCGGTTGTGGATTTAGACTTTTTGAATGTGATGTAATGGAATAACCAGTCACCCTCTTCCCCATGAATGATTATACTATAGGTAGTAAGTACCTATAAAATCAACTGTCTACGAGAGACTTGAGGAAGAGAGAGAGAAGAGAGAATAGTGCTCTCTCCTGCTCTTCATTGTTGAACCCTTTGCCTTGAGCAGAGAGGAACCTGGATGAGGCTTTGTTGAGTGGCAGACCCTGAACCTGCTTATGCGAGTTGTAAGGGAATATTTTTAGCCAAGCCTATGGGCTCAGAGAACCCATGGTAAACTCGGCCTTGTGCCGCATACATCCCTTGTGGGCAGGGGGCTGTTAACTATTAAGAGTGAGAGAAAGAAGACACAAACACATCCGACCTTCCAATTGGTGGCATTCACTGACCTGTCTGTATAACTGTACCATATTTCATATTGAACTGGTTGTGTACAATAAACCTTTCTTCTATTATCCATCTGGTGTTAAATATCTATTCCCTTAGCACGGAATATAACAGAATGGCAGCAATTTAAGATTTAAATCTAAATTTAAGCATCCGTGCATTCTCAGCATTTCTTTTAATGCATAATTATAACTGACATTTGTTATTTATCCCCTCCCATTCCATATACCCAAATCCAGGGCCTTCTCCCTCCCACTGGATGTAACTCCCTCCCTTATTGAACATGTCTTCAGGGCTGTACTCACCAGGCTTGAACAAGATTAGTGAAGACATTTAACCCATAGTTGGGAAGGGTGGTTGTCAACTCTGAGGATATCATTTTTTTTATATATGCATGATCCCATTAATAAAAATATTTTTAGTCTGAAGAAGTCTTTTGAAGGACGACATGTGTCTTATACGATTTTTTTCCATTTTATGATTTATTGATGCACCAATAATCGTTATGCTTACTAATTCTTACTTGAGGTAAAAATACGCTAAAATATGTTGCTAAAAATATTTTCTCAAGATCATTAATATCTATTAAGACTTGTTTTGTCTGGCACAAGACCACAAATAAAGAAAATTAAGTAGTAATGGTGTGGAAGACAATTTTGTTCACTCTTGCTCTAGGGTGAGCTGTTTAATCTGTTTCAATTTATTTTTTTTTCAACAAAAGCTCTCTCTTTTGGTATTAAAAAATTGGCATCAATTTCAAAGTGAACAGTTTATTTAAAATCACTTTATAGTTTTATTATTTGTCTTAAGAAGCTGACACTTAAGAAGCCGACACTTATTGCGGTTAGTAAATTCCAATACACAGTGAATCAATGGAGACTGCAAAAAAGGAGAATGTAAAAGAAGAAAAAAATCCATATCAGTTTTGGTATCGATAAAATAGAAGCTGTTACCAAAATGTGACTATGTTATTTGTTGCTTTTATACTTGACTATAGATGCACTAGTCATGTTGGCGAGATTTGTGCTGGGTAGTTGCCATTGTTGTTGCTGTTTTTTGTTTGCACTTTACCAAAGTGTGTCAAGCAATCAGCTGCAATCCGATTTGAATCAGAGCAAACATAAAAACACCGAAACAAATAAAATATAATGGAAAGAAAGCTGAACTCTTCGTATAAATTCAGTCGGATGAGCTAATCTCCAGTTTGAGACACTCGACTGTGGGTCAAATCATTTCAATTCCATCAGAATTTAACTGCAAAAGCAATTTAATGGAATTATGTTAAATGTTTTGCATTGACTACAAACATCTCCATCGTACTTCTCCATCAGTTCAGAGAGTGGATGCTGAGGCTGTAGGACACCTGTCGTGTTCAGGGTGATAAGAATCAATGAAAGTAAATGAATCAGACATGTGACTGTGGAAGCAGCTGCTTCTCAAGTTTATAAGATGCATATTTTACAAGTACATTATTGAAAGAAAATAAATTTTTGTAAAGTTTAATTTCTTTCACCTTTCAGCGCCTTTCAGGACACAAACGATCATGGATCTCCACAGCTTTCTACTCTTTGTATCTCTAGACTATTTATACTCCTTTAAAATCTCTTCTAGTCTATGAGATTTATAGGCCTTATCACATTGAAACATCGGTTTTCATTATCCAATCTCTGAAGTTAAGCAACGCTTGAGAATCTTGGCTTGGAATTGGCGTCAAGTTCCAATTCTAGTCAGGTTTGTTATATTCATTTGCATGAAAATACCCTTAGGAAAGGTATAAATCCACTCCACCTCTTCTCCCCACCTCTATGGGTTAATTAGTAGAATTATGAGTAAAAATCTCTAGATGACCAGAGATTGGTCATTGATCTCTCCCCTGATTACAGGGGGGGGGTAACTGGCTGGTTAAAGTTAATGCCTCGAAAAGCAAACTAGTTACATATCCCACAATTTACATTATTCGAACTATTGCCCTCATCTTTTTTTCCATGTTTATTACAACATTTCGGGCGTTGTATGCTCTGGTCTTCTTCAGGTGGTTGGAATGTCGAACTGAACCCTTTATTTTGCTCACTGGGGTAGACTGTTCTAGTTTCACCTGCCATGTCTAATGGATGTCAGTTATATCCTGTTAATTCTGCTCTGAAAGTTCTCCACTACCTTAACCAGGTATTGAACTCACACTCTTTGGGTCCTGTCACTAGATCTAACTAATGACTTTATCCACTATGTCCATGTGTGTTGTAATTTCCAAGCCTGTCATCTTCAAGAACACATGGCACAGTGGATAAAGGTGTTAGATCCAGTGACAGCACACAAAGAGTGTGAGTTCAATACCTGGTTAAGGCAGTGGAGAACTTGGAGAGGGGAATTAACAGGAGATAATTGACATCCATTAGATATGGCATGTGGAACTAGAACAGTCTACCCCAGTGAGTGAAATAAAAGGTTAAGTTCGACATTCCAACCACCTGAAGGAGGCCAGAGCATATAATGGCCGAAGTGTGATAAACATAGTGACAGAGATGAGGGCAATAGTCTGAATAATGTAACTGGTGTACTTAATACCTCATCTCAGAAATAGGGACAGGTACTAGTTACATTTCATCATTGCCAATCAGACCCTGAACTACCATCAGTCACAATGAATGGATGTTCAGTGTTGGAGGACCCTCATGCCTTGAGTGATTATCCCTCACTAAAGATGCAGGAAAAATGGTCTGTTCCCTGTACATCTCCAGTAAAATATTATATGAAGACTTCAATTTTTTAATTATAAAAAAATCTTTTCAAAAAAGTAAAACTTTCCTACCATTTCTAAGGTATCTACTTATGCATATAGTCTTCTGGAGTCGAAGTATCTGAGGTACTTACTACAAAAAGTGTCCTTGAATCTTCTTAGTAGTGCAGCTCACCTTGTGACGATCTTACCTGTCTGCAGAGGTGCAGTTGGTATATTCTGAAGCCCCAGCCAACAGGGCTTAGAGTTTGGGCTTGCTTTCAGACTTCCATTTTTTATTCTTGTAACTGTCACACTACACCACACCCTTAAAAAAGACACATACACATGCATCTTCCTAAATGCACTCAGAAACATGTATACTTAAACACTCAATAATATGTGTGTGTAGCAAAATAGAGGCATACACATGGAAGCATGCATACGATTAAACTGTATACAGATACAAGTATATACATGCACAAACATTTGCCAAACAAGGTTTGTTCAATCACAATATCAAACAAGAATGAATTTCATGTATTGTCAGTAAAGAGCGTGTTCACTTGGTAAATTTGTCAAATGTGATTTTCTCTTTGCTTTCAATCTTTTACATGCCAACATTCATCTAGCATAAATAGGAAGAGCAAATGTCAAAAGATCTGGTTATTTATTCCCTAAGACCAAATAAAAGAGAATTCCAAAATATTGAACCGGTTCGATGGAAATAATTCACTTGAGACATTGCAGTTCTATGAGTGAATGGAGAAGTCGGTCAGGAACAGAAGAGAGAGAAACATACCACTGATTGGACTTACAATGACACGAATATTTAATCTATGTTATTAATGGATGGTTGTTGGAAGAGGAAATGTATATTGATTTGGAATATAAGATAAGAAAGAAGAACAAGAAGTTTAATTTCTTGTTAATAATGTTCAAGTTTACTCAAAATCCTATTTAAGATAAAGAGTTATTCCATTGTTGTAGTAACAAGAGGCATAACTCAATAGAAATGAGTAAGCATGTCTCATTTCAACAATGGAGTATCATATTAGTAAGTAGGGGAGATCATACTGCTAATATACTGCTTCTTATTTATTGATATTTTGTTAAACTGAACTGAAAACTTTGCTAATTCCATGAGTAGACTGTTCTCATTTTGCCACACATGTTTTGGGATACCACATCTAGTTCTTATTTAACTTTTCTTTTATGTTCAGACCAGGAATTGAACTCAGAATTACTATGTCAAAAAATCCACAAATCAACACTTTAATCTACTAGGCTATTGTTCCATATGAAAATTCTTTGTGGAGGTCTTGGAGCCTTAAAATTAACTAACCTGCTGCCGCTAAAGAGAAGTGTTCATTTCATATGATTCTCTCTATTTGTGTCATCCCCACCACCATTCTGACCATGGAATGCACCATGAGAAACCCCAATCATTTGACCCCAGATCACAGGGGTGACACACTGTCACACATGTATTTGAGATTGATGGACACAAGATTTTTGGTATTGAATCATGCCATCACCTCACTAACATAGTCCCAAAATAGGCTCACCAGCGGACAATGAAAGAAGGTTTGCTTGGCCATTTCTTCCAACCCATGATCACACAAGTATTAATCTGTCATATCTGCCAAGCTCATTTTGAAACCCACATCATTGAGAGGCAGCACATTCTGGGCCAATCACCAGGTAAGTGGAAACTCAGGGTTACTGAGATAATTCATTGCTGGTGCCCAGATCCAGAACGTGTACAAATCATCTGCCAACAACCTGATCACAGAGCAGGTTCAACTGAGTCCTCTCCACTAATTCCTGATATAATGTCTTCATAGGCTCTGAAAAGTCACTGGACCAAGGAGTGACACATAAGGCCTGATGACACTCATTGAGGAAAGCCTTCTGGTGCCAGGGCGTACAATGAGATAGTAAAGCTAGCGAAGGCAATACTAACACTCGTTACCCCCACAAAGGATCTTCTTTCAATGTATGGTGTAGGAATAGCAACCTTGAAGTGTGTCATGAGTCTCCAAGTTCAACATTTCTAGCCACCCATAACACGGATGCTGGATACAGACCTCTCTGCAGACCATCGGCCTACCTCTTTGCCACAAGAGGGAGAAGAGCAGAGCTATGGTGAACATAAAACACCATTTTTTAGATGCATAGTATGGGACACAGGAAACCGAATAAGGTAATTGCAAAAAATTCAGTTACAGTAAATAAAGTAACTGTTGTGGATTCTGAGATGAATTTGGTCTCCGAGGAATGATAAACACAATAATTAAATATAAGAAATAAAATGTATTTACACAATCATACAAAGAGTAAGACTGTTAGTAAGTCCAGGAATGCGGTTAGTAGCAAATACAGATAGATATATACAGTCTTGAAGTAGGACTTCCTTAGAGTCTACGTGCTTGTAACTGACTTCTACAAGAGGTTACCTTTACACTATCTCCGTTCGTATATTCTCTCTCTCTCCGTATATCCTCTAACTGTTCCCGAATATCCTCTCTCACTGACTGTCTAACTCTGGGTATTTAATGGCAGCAGTCCAAGTAACACTGGTAGAGTCCACTTATATGAAAAGGGGAGGACCCCATAACAGTAACATTGACTAGTGTATTATTTTAAAATTATTATTAAGAGAAATGTTCGTAAGACAGTGATTTGGTTATGATTATTAATGATGATAATAATAATATTGCATACATACATACATACATACACAGTTGTGTTATTTTGTTGAGGCAGGATTGAGATCAAACCTCATTCAAAGCAAGGTGGGTAAAAAATAGTGGGAAAATTCTCTATTTTCATTTTCTAGTTTCTGTAAAAAATTTCAAAATTGTATCAATTAATTGGTGACAGTTTATAACAACATGTCTTTTAATTCTTGAAGAGATGTCCATAAAATAGAAAATAGTAGGAATCTTTAAACTGAAATATTAAAATATCATTGCTGTCGGACACTTGAGTTAAAAAGAAAAGGAGATTTAAGACTGATTTAATAAAATTAAGATGATGAGAAAAATCTAGTTGTAGTTTTAAAGAAAGGAATTAGATATACTAGTCACTCACTCTCTCTCTCTCTCTCTCTCTCTGTATATATATATATATATATATATATATATTAATTATTTTACCCCATGGAAGGTAATAAAGCCAGTAAGACTCAAGTGGTTACTAGGTGTGAAAGAATAAGAAAAAAGAGCAAGAGTGATGGAAATGTTATCAAGAAGACAGAAGATAATGATTGACATTGCATTTAAATTTTTGAAGATCAAAGTTGGCTGGAAAACATGAAGCCAGAAGAGAGTTCCACTAGTGAGAAGTGCAAGAAAAGAAACTGTTTGCATAGAACATCCGGTTTCATTGAGCCATTTCAACTGTAAAATGATGAGACCTTGTTACCAATCTAGTACTTTGTTTAAATTCAGTAGATTGGTCAGTAGATGTTTATTATGTCATTTAAAATTCAGTATTTGTCAAAGAAGTGTCAGGAGGAAAATGACATTCTGATAAAATCAATGAGTCAATGTCATTATTTATCCACAACTCCTCTTCCCCATCTCCTCCCCCTACTCCAACAAAAAAAAAAAAATGCATCAAATGTTAATGATGCGCTGCACAATGAATACAAAACTCTGTTTATAAATGTTTTATTTCAGCTATGAATCATTCAATGAAATTATTTTTTTGTAAGAACATTTCCTCTTTATCTTCATGAACTTTTCAGAATCCAGTCAATAATGAGACTGTCCCCCTAAATATAGGGGGAGGGAGCATTTTTTTTTTTAAATCAATACCTCAATCTTTATCTGAAAGAAATTAGAGAAATCCCAGGGTAAATATATTGATTTAATATAATGTATTTTATATTTCGTTTTTTCCCCACCTCTGTTTTGTAAGTGTTTGTCGTGGTTAAATTCTTTCTGTTATTAATGTTTATATGTTTTGTTCGTCTCTTCTATAATTCTCTTTATCCAATTTTCTCTTAAAATGTTCCTACCACAATTCCTTCCTTTTGGTTCTTGAGTCAAATATGACACCTACATTTTTTTTTTTCATTATACAAAGCTCAATATACATTTAGCATAAGAATGTGCATTTTTATAAATTTTATCTTGTAAATAAGAAAAAACAAGAATTTGTACAAACAACAATTTTTTATGATGTGACTAGACACCTTTTTTTTTTGGCATTCACTCCCATCCAATCACAGTGATAAGCAGAAAATAAATGTGTGTTTGCAAAGAAAAGGAGAGACTGACAAGGAAAATCAGAACTTGCACAAGAAGTGAGTCTTGCTAGATTCTGAATTTTTTTACACCAGATATTTTCGAGTCGTCCTTATTGTGGTTGTCCATCAGTTATCCGTTTATATTTTGGTATTACCAGTTGTTGGAGACAGATAATTAATTATATTAGAATGTAGGAATTAAATTACAAGCAATATTGATATATGTGATAAAAATATTTTTATTGCCTTAGCAAAACTAAATCAGAATGATATAAAAAGTAAACAAAAGTGTCTATATAGAAATGTTCTTATACATATGTATGGTGTATGTAAAATCCTTTTTGATGATATACCTTGGAAAAGAGTTTCTTGTTGATTTTGTAGTCATCAGCATAGAATATTTTTGTGCTCTTTTATGTTCAATTGGGTTCATTGGGGACTAAAAAGGGAAAGAGACATATCTTGATCCGTATCATGTGGGTAAAGAGAGAAAGCTATACGAGGGCATGTATCTCTCTGTATACTACTTTATACAATGCCACCTACCAGTAATTAGTCAAAGTTTCTTGGCAGACAAGTGGGGTAATCCCACCTTATTCACATACCAAGATAGCACCAGTCTGCCTTCCTCATCTTTATTGTTTTCATTATAAGGCTTTGGCCAATGCACTTATCAGAAAGGCCATAAAAAATAAAAATGATACTCATCATCATTAACTATAAACCATGTTTCCTCAGGCTCTCTACAACTTCCTATCCTATGTGTTTCTTAGTAAGGTTTGCCGCTTCTGCATTACTCCTATTCTTTGTTCTGTCATCAATTTTCACAAGTTTGTTATGTAGGTTAATTACCTTCTTGCTGTCAATCTGTCCTTGTGTGTGTCAAATTCTCCAAGTTCTCTTTTCTCATTATTTGACCAAGAAATTACAACTGTCAATTTTTTGATTTGAAATATAAACATCCTTTTTTTTCCATTTCTCTTACCAAGATGATTTTAAAGATTTTTAGCTGAAGCAATTTCAATATTTTTATTTTATTTCTATTAATAACTGTATTCTGCAACTTCATTCTTGCTTTCTTGTCCAACACTTTGTCTGCAAAAGCCACTAATACAAAAATCAGAATAAAGTGGTAGTTTTTTATTTTTTATTTTCCAATCTTGTGTTGTTTGTAAAAATAAAAACTTGAAGTGTTTTTCTATCAAAATGTCCTTTTGTTTTTAAACTTGACAAATCAGAAATCTGAATGTTTTTTGCAGTTTTCCGATATTTCAAAACCATAGCAAGAGCTTTTGAGAAGATGTTAATAAAATAATAAAATATCCTGAAAATAAGATGGAGGTGACCTACAGAATTTCCGCAGGTAATCCAATCTATCATGAAGCTTGAATTCCTCCTCTGATTTATTTCACACAAAGTTGCATTCTCAAACAAATATTTGTTGAGAACAATAATTACCCATCTCTGAAAAAATTATTATTTCTGTTTCACTATTTTTTTAAAATATTTTAATTTGATTTGAAACTAAAAAGCAGAAGATAAATTTGCACAAATGTGTTGCATGTAATTTAAAAAATATTTGAAAAAAACTAAATTCTAGATTTTCATATATCATTACCCATTTATTGTTGTGTCATGAGACAGCTCTCGATTTTCGTGCTGCAGATTTCATCAAATGATGTTAAATTATTTGCAGAAGTCATTCTTAACATTCTTCAATTGCACACCCCAGCTTCCACAATGATTCAAAATGTCATTCCAATTTTGTGAGGGAATTCTTTGAATTTTACCATTTGTACATTATTACAAGGCATCATATTTTATAAATACAGTATGATGTCCTCTAGATTTATGTTTAATTTGTCCTGAAGGTTTGCGTACAGTTTGTGATGTTCTGTAGAGTTATGTATAATTTGTGATGTCTTGTGGGTTTATGTAAAATCTGTGATGTTTTGTTAATTTATGTAAAATCAGTGATGTCCTTTAAATTTATGAATAATCTGTGATTGCCTCATGGTTTATGTCTCATTTATGATGTCTTGTAGGTTCATGTCCAGTATGTAATGTCCTATAGATCTATATACAGTCTGTGATGACTAAAAGTTTTATGGATAATTTGTGATGTCTTGTAGGTGTATGTACAGTCAGTGATGTCCTAAAGTCTATATACAATCTGTGATGTCCTATAGGTTTATGTATAATTTGTGATGTCTTGTAGGTTATTGTACATTTAGTGATGTCCTATAGAATTATGCATAATTTGCGATGTCTTGTAGGTTATTGTACATTTAGTGATATCCTGTAGGTTTATGTACATTTAATGATGTCCTATAGGTTTATGTATAATTTGCGATGTCTTGTAGGCTTATGTACATTTAGCGATGTCCTATAGAATTATGTATAATTTGCGATGTCTTGTAGGTTATTGTACATTTAGTGATATCCTATAGGTTTATTTAAAATCTGTTATATTCCATAAATGCTGGACAGTCTTCTGAATTTTACTTGGAGAAAAACAAATATTCCAACTCTGTGAATCTGCCAAACTTTGGTTGCAGTCCTCCTACTTGAAACCCTAAAATTCCTCTCAAAGAATGAATGGCCCTCAAGCTGAGGTTCCATGAAATATTTTTCCTTCCCAACAAATTATTGTCACAATATGCATTTTATGTAAATTAATGATGGCAGTGTTCAGCTTCAGATAGATGAAGAGGAAGTTGTAGAAAATATCTGTTTCTATTAAGAACATTATTTATCCAGAAACATTTTTTTGTCAACATCAAGACTTGAAAATATTCTATATTTAGAAGCTTTTATTCTAAGCAATCATTCATATTTCCTGATGTGGATTTGTGTACACGATAAAGTCTCATTCAATTTCCAGATATTTAAATATTGAATGTGAGAAAATGATAACTTTATTTGTGGCTTTTTCTTATAGACACATCAGTTCAGCTTCATTCTCACATTTCAAATCTGATGATTAATTGACGAATATGGAATTCTATGTTGGAAAAAAGAAGATTTCTACAAATTTTAATATTGGCTTTTTAATTTTATCAAGTTTGGAATACAAATATGTACAAATTTAAGCATTCATTATGGTGTAATGGTTAACAAGCTGACCTTATCAGTCATTCCTACTGAGTAGAATTCAGTCTTCATTTACATACACACACACACACATATATATATATATTAAAACATTTTTCATGTTTATACGTTCTTAAAATAATTGCAGACTTTGTCCATTTCATAATGTGTGACATCATTTTTTTACATTTGGATATGCATCGAGCAGATATGAATGTATGAGAGAAAATCATGGAGAATTGTAGTTTAAAAACAGTAAAATCTAACTGGAATTCTCCTCTGTGGCTCATTCGGTAAAAGCATGTCAGGCTATATGACGGTTCCATATAGGATACAGGTTCGATTCCTGTTAGAGGATGCATATTTTCTATGAAAATTTCTCAGACATCCAGGCCAGTAAATGTTGTTAATACTGTTTATTATAAACAGAGCATTTACTTAAATATTTGTATCTATAAAAAGAACATATAAACAAAAAATGTCTTAAAATAATTGTCAGACTTTGTCCATTTCATAAGATATGTGTGTGTGTGTGTGTGTGTTTAGAAAATTATGACAATCTGTAAAATTTCTTGTGATGTGTTTCATCTGTTGGGATTTCATCAGACTAGACTTTGTTGATGTTGCTACATCTACACAAGCACACAAAATAAGAGATGCATGTAGTTTCAAAATTATTTTTTTCAAACAATATTTTTGTTTCAATTTAGCCAAATTCATCTATATTCTTTTTCTCCCCATTACCTTTTTCCCTGACTATCTCACACTGTGACAGTATAAAATCTACCAAGAATGGTGATATGCTGTAAGAGCCTGGACACAAATTTTCCATGGCTGAACTAGCAGTCAAGGCACTTTCCAGACATTTTTGTCTCTGTGGATTATTTTCTCTTTTAATCAAAGTAGCATTCCCTAAGTCAAATTTCTGGTTAGTTTCATTACAGTGAACAACCAATGCATTTTGTGTGTTATTTTTTAAAATGTCCCTTTTGTGTTCATATAGTCTTCTGTTTAAATTTCTTGAGGTTTCTCCAATGTATTCATTCTGGCAATTCCTACATTTGATAGAATAAATTCTTCCTTTAAGTTTTGGATTGTTTTTTTGTTTTTTTATTGATTAAGTCTTTGATTGTTTTGGATGTAGTTGTGACAAATTTTATGTTGAGTTTAGATAAACTCTTTTCGGTTGTAGTTGTGATAGAATTAGTGGGTAGAATGATAAATTTTTTTGATTTGTTAGGTTTGCCAGGAAGGACAGCTCTTCTATTTTGGAATATTTTACGAGCCTTTTGTTACTCATTACTCAGCGATACAGACACATACAAAAAATAATAAACAAACAAAAAAGTAACTACTGAAGCACAAAATTTCAACAAAGAAATAAGAAAACTGATTAAAAATGAAAATAAATCATTGCATAGACTCATTGAATATCACCTTAGAAAACCTTAGAAAAACCAAAACTTTACAATCTTCTTAAAACCCACAAATCTGGTATCTCTATGCACCCCATTATTTCTGGATTAGGCAGTATCCCCCCCTACAAAATACCTAAAGCCATAGAAAAAATATTAACCCCCTCTCCTCATCACATATAAAAAATTCAGGCAACCTTGTTGAAAAACTAAAGGAAACAAATATGGCTGACAAACTTATGGCCAGTCTAGATATAAAAAAACATTTTACACTAATATCCTGGTTGAAAAATGCCGAAATCTCTTAAAAAGCATCTAACACAATCAAAGGTAAACATCTTTCTACCAACAGCTAAAATAATAATAATCTGACGTCTCATCACCAATCAATGTTTTTTTTCACATTTAATAACAATTTTTACAAACAAAAATTTAAATTACCAATGGGATCACCTCTTAATGGAGTGATAGCATGCATCTCCTTAGAATTTCTTGAGTCTGGCTCTTTCCAAAATATTTTAACTAGACAATCAACTTCTGATATATTGAGGATATCCCCATAATACTGACTTACTGGATTTTGTAGATAAACCAAACAAAGTCAAACATATAATAGAATTTACATACAAATTGAAGAAAACAATACTATATCTTTTTTAGACATCATGTTACACTGAACTGACAATAGTCTAAAACTTAGTGTCGACTGAAAATCAACTAATAAAAATGACTTCATAAACGTCTATTCCCATCATAACAACAAAAAAAAATTCAGGAAACTTTGTTGAAAAACTAAGGGGAACAAATATAAGTAACAAACTCATGGCAATCTAGATATAAAATCATTTTACACTAATATCCTGAACGAAAAATGCTTAAATCTCTTTAAAAAAAAAAGCATTTAACAAAATCAAAGATAAACTTCTCCTTACCAATAGGTAAAATAATAAAAATCTGCCATCTCATCACCAATGAACGTTATTTCACTTTCAATAACAATTTTTACAAACAAAAATTTGGATTGCTGATGCAATCTCCTCTCAGATGGAGTGATGACATGTATTTTCATGGAATTTCTCATGTTTACTTCTTTCCAAAACATTTTACCTAAACAATCAACTTACTTCCAATATATTGATGATGCTAAGCGTACTCCTAGGCTGGCATCTCGCTCACACCCTTTCACTGTTGAAACTGTTAAATGTAGCCGTCTCTTCTACTTCAATAGTTTCATGTCTCACATCTCTCACCTGTGGAACTCCCTCCCCTTTTCCTGTTTCCCTGATAGCTATAATCTCCAACTTTTCAAATGTAATGTCAATTGACGTCTCCAGATGCCTTGATCTATCCCCTATCCTTCACTTCATCCTTTCCTCTATCACTTCTCTTTGCTCTCGCTCCAACTCTCTGTAAACCCTTGCATGCTAGTGTCTTTCTGCCTTGCTTGGGGTGAAATGCTTAAAAAAAAAAACATCCCCATGATACTAACTTACCGGACCTTGTAGATAAACTAAATGTTCCATGCTAATAGGGATATATACTTGAAAAACAAGGTGGATAAAATAAGTAAAGGTTTATTGTAAAAACCAGTACAATAAGAATAAAGGTAACAGTTATGCACAAGGTCGTCACAAGTCAATCCAGTAGTGAGTGCTACCATTGGAAGGTTGGTAGTTCTCGCGTAAGTCTGAGTCATACCCAACAGATTCCAGCTAGTATATTTAGCCACAACCCCACGAAGGTTGCACGTGGCACAAAGCTGGTTCTCCGAGCATGTAGGCTTGGTCAAAAATATTCCTGTTTTGAATCCGCATAAACGGGTTCAGGGTCAGTCTACCTCCTTGAACGAGACTCTGCCTTTTGGCGAAGCCTTGTTCGGGTTCCTCTCTGCCAGAAGTCCATTGACTTACAGATACTTATAGGTAGTTACTACCTGTAGTCACTCATGGGGGTGACAGGTTATTCCATTAAATCACTAAACAAAGTCAAAGACATAATAGAATTTACTTACGAAATAAAAAAAAATACTTTACCTTTGTTAGACATCCTGTTACACTGAGTTGATAGCAGCCTAGAACTTAGTGTCCACTGAAAATCAACCAATAAAAATGACTTTATAAACTTCTATTCCCATTATAACACCAAAATAAAATCTGGAATGATCATTGGGTTCTGTTTAAGAGCACTCAGAATTTGCATCCCTCAATATTTACATGAAGAGGAGAAATATATTGAAAATACTTTCAAGACTCTTCAATACACTATTTCATATCCAATCCAAAACAAAAGGTTCATAAAATATTCCAAAATACAAGACCTGTCCTTCTTGACAAACTCAACAAATCAAAAATATATATTATTCTACCCACTAACTCTATCACATCTCCAACCAAAAAGAATTTATCTAAACTCAACATAATATTTGTCACAACTACATCTAAAACAATCAAAGATTTAATCAATAAAAATAAAACAACCAGCCAAAACTCTATCAAATGCAGGAATTGCCAGAATTAATACAGTGGAGAAACTTCAAGAAGTTTAAACAAAAGACTATATGAACATAAAAGGGACATCTTAAAAAACAACACACGAAACACATTGGTTGTTCACCAACCACAGTTTTGATTATTTCCCTTTAGTAACTTAACTCTCTAAGTTTTTGTTTATCTCTGCTATGGCCAGGTATTGAACTCACAACCGGATTACTTCAACCATCACTTTTATCCACTGAGCCATGGTAAAGTAGAAGTGGTGGTTATATATAAAACTAATAAAGATTGCATTTTGCTAAATATTTTACAATCAAGCTACAATGAGTGTATGTAATCTATGCGAACTTCTGAGTAGACAGATAAGTGACCATTTAATCTTATTTACAACTATATATCACATGAGTGTAGTGACATGTATATACCTATAATTATTTGCTTAGAGTTTAATCTTGACATAAATCTATGACTATGGAGGCAATCAATTAGGATTTAACTCACTATTCAGCAGGAATGAGTGATAAAGTCAGCTTGTTAACCATTACAACATAGACAAGGAAATACTTACACTATTTACATCATTCAGACTATTGTCCTCATCATTATTGCCATATTCACAATGTTTCGGTTGTTGTACGCTCAGGCCTTCTTCAGATGATACATGTTGGTATTTTGAACTGAACCCTATATTTAATCCACAGGGGTAGATACCTGGCCAATGTGGATAAAAGTATTGGTTGAAGTAATCCAAAAAGTAACGTGACCCAAGGAATTGCCACATCTGCTTTGGTGCTTCTGATTTTTATCTAGAGGTTCTTGACAAAATCTAAAGAAGAATCTGCAATATATTGGCATTTCAACTTCAATGACTTTCCCACGACAATAAAATATCTTTTAACTCTTTTCCTCTCTTCTACTATTTGAAATATCTATCCATTTATAGATAGATTGATTATTGGTTTGGTTGAATTTCTACAGTTTATAAACCCTTTGCAGGTTATTTAAAGCCAGAAAATATTTTAAGATTGTAAGACTTTTTTTGAGATAATAATTGTTTAGTGATACAAATCTTATTAATTAACCCATAGCTGGAGGGGAGAAGTAGAGGTGGTTTCAAGCCTAATCAGAATTTGATAATACATAAATTATAATGTGGATATAAAGTGAGGGATCAATTCTATATTATAAACATATTGTTATACTGGAACACACCTATTCTATTGTTAATAGACTCTCCCACCTATAATAAGTAGGAGTAGTAGCAGTCGCTAAGGAGCTCAGTTAGTTGGTGAGTCAGTCGATGTCGGAAACTAAGAGTATCAGCAACCACCACTAGATTTCTCTGCGTCATTACATATTATATCAAGTTCCTAACGTTTTGTACCTCGAACCTTTTTAGGACCGACTTAGTGAAATACAAGCCTTCACTGTGAAACTACTCTACAACACATATATAAACTGATATTTATATATATATATATAACATGACACTACTAAACTTATAAATGTAAGCAGTTATACTCGTCTGGCAAAACCCTAGGTGTTTTAGGTTGTAAATGAAGAAACCAATACCCAAGGAAAAGAAAAGGGTAAAATAAAGAAAGAACTAAGAACATATACTTTGGGCGAAAATAATCGTCTAGAATCTAAGTTCAGAGTCCAAAGAAAAAAACCTCAGACACGAGTAAAGTAAAAATAACTACGCTAAGTAGAGCCAGTCTGCCTTGACAATCCGTGTAGGTGAAACATAGGTAGATTTGTCTGGCTCTTTAGGTTTACTTTATATATATATATATATATATATATATATATGCAGATATGTAGAAAAATAGGAAAGAACACGTTAGGTAAATAATTTGGAGTCCTTTAGTAATTTTGGTTTTATTTTTAAAAAACAGTGCTCCATACAGAAGTAGAGCTTATGAAGACTCTACTCAGTATGAACGACTAATGAGGTCAGCTTGTTAACCATTACACCATAATGAATGCTGGTGCTTACTACTCCTACGAGTGACTGCATTATTCAACTAATTAGAATTGGTTGATCCATGCCATTGTAGTTTACTGCATCACTTATTTGCCATCAATTATTGCATATCGAGTCAATGTATCAGTCTGTTGGTTTCTTCTCTATTTATATGCAACAGGAGAGATTTTTCCTGCTTCAGGTGTTTTGGCACTGAGGTTTTCCACTTGAGGTGATGAAGGTTTTGTTTGGCTCCTACCCATTGAACTTTCTGGCTATGTTCAACCTGCCAGGAGATAAACTCCTGCCAGCAGAGCTCTCACTGTCATATGTTCACACAAGCCACTCCATCATGTCAAGGTACTTAATTATGCAGTGAAACAGTGCAACAGAGACTCTCAATAGGTACTTTTGCTGCTACTAATTTGTATATCACATTTATATATATATATATATATATGTATATATATATATATAAACAGATTTGATTAAATAATTTAGATATATTGTGCCTATTTATTTTGGGTTTGATCCATTCAAGTACTCAGCTGTAAAAAATTGATTCACAAAAACGTCAATATTTTCTTTCAAATAATTTTTATTTTCCAAAGTATTTTCAATCTCATCTGAGACCATCTTCAAGGGGTTAAATTGTCTGTGAATATGTACATGTATTTCTGTAAATTCAATATTTAAAAATATGTCAATTGATATCTTCTGATACCTGAATCCCAAGCCTTCCTTTTAACCTTCTCTGTTTATTTTATCCTTTTTTCTTTTTGATACCAAGTCTTTTCCATTACTTTCACTCCTTCTGTAGCCCCTTGCATACTAGTGGCATTCCCGCCTTGATTGGGATGAAATGCTTAAAAAAAAATTTGAAATATATATATATATATATATTTTTTTTTTTTAAATATATATATATATATATATATATATATATATATATATATATATATATATACCTTAACTCAATTTAATTCAAATAATTATATTGAAGTTTTTGGCTCTTGTTTTGAAACATGAGACCTCTTATGTCACGAGTTGGAATCATATTTTTAAATAAATAATTATATTTATGCTCTACTATTGTATCGAGCACTATTTTTAAAAAATAATAACTAAAATACAAAGGAACTTTGGATTATTTACCTAACCAGTTCTTTCCTATTTTCTATATATTTTCAAAGTATAGAAAAATACTGATTGATAATACAACTGTCCTACACCAAGAAAATAACAAATTAAAACTACAGATCCTCAAAACAATCTACATAAAAAAATTGAAGCCAATACTGAATAGAATCAGCTATGAATTCTGTAATAATGTTCTAAAATGCCTATAAAAAGAACAGTTTTCATGCTTCAATGTGTGCTTGACCTTGAAATTCCAACATAAAAGAAAAAATTCCATAGCTGATTGTTGTAAGTAATCCCCACAACCTGCTCCCCCTGTTTGGTGTAATGGACAGACTCCAGAAATGCTTATAAATGAGCTAGCTTAATTCTTTTGGTAGCTGTATTAAGTTGAATAAAGCTTTCCTAAGTTTATTCGCTTTGGGTTATTCATTACAATTTATTCAACTTAAAATAATGGAACGATACCTCAAGCCTGCCCGCCTGGAACTCAATATGTCAGACCCTGACTCTAGTGACAAATGGCAACATTGGAGGGATATGTTCGAGGGATTTCTTTCGGAGCTGCAGTCTTCTTCTACGTCCGCATTGACTGGCTCACAGAAATTAACCCTCTTATTACACCATGTTTCCACTCCCATTTATAAGTGTTTGTCCGGGTGTCAAAATTACGATACTGCTATAAGCACTCTGGATGGTATGTTCATTAAGAAGAAAAACTCCATTTTTGCAAGATACTTACTTGCTACTCGGCGTCAAGAGACTGAAGAAAGTCTAGAGCTGTATCTACAAAACCTGAAAATATTAAGTCGCGACAGTGATTTTACTGCCCTGACAGCAAGCCAAGCCAGGGATATCTCAATGAGAGATGCCTTCATCAGTGGAGTACGGTCTAACCAAATCAGACAAAGGATGCTCGAAAACAAGGACTTGGATCTGGCTACCACCCTACGAACTAGCCGTTACATTGGACATGGCCCAAAAACAATCAGATCTCTATTCCCAACCTGATTTTTCAGGGGCTACTATTCTTGCCCATTCTCATTCCCAACAAATTCCCATCTCAAATTCACAACATTGTGACCCCAGGATAAGGATTCTTCAAATACTATTGAACAACCCATTACTATCACTTCAGCTGAGATTAAGTGCTACTTCTGCAACCTTTCAGAACACGCGCTCGTTCATCCTGCCCGGCTCGAAACAGTAGATGTCATGGATGTGGCAAGCAGGGACATTTTTTAAAGGTTTGTCAGTCGGCCCCTTTACAAAAAACCCGTTTAGCCGCCACCCTATCTCTATCTACCGTATCGACTGTCTCTCCCAAATGCCTCTCTAAAACAATTGTGCTGGCCAGAGTGAACGGACTAAATCTCCACGTTCTTATTGATACGGGGAGTTCTGAAAATTTTATTGATGCACATATCGTGGAATCAAACAAATGGAAAATATTTTCCTGTTCTAATCAAATATCGATGACCACTTCATCCTTATCCTGCCGTGTAATCGGATTCTGCATGGTTAACCTCGAGCTAAAAGAAAATTTCTATTCTAAAATCAAGTTGCTGGTAACGAGGAACCTCTGCTGTGAAGTAGTTCTAGGGCACAATTTCCTTAACTGACATTCTCACCTTACAATTCCATTCAGTGGTATCAAACCAGCACTGCAAATATGTGGATTAGCAACTGCAAAAGTCCAGTATCCATTTCTCTTCTCAAATCTAACCTCTGACTGCAAACCTATAGACGTAAAATCTAGACGCTATTCACTCAAAGACAAGGAATTTATTGCAATGGAAGTGAAGAGACTTCTTAAGGAAAATATTATAGAGCCCAGCAAATCATCATGGAGAGCCCAGGTCCTAATAATGTCTAATGAAAACCATAAAAAGAGGATGGTTGTTGATTATTCCCAAATCATCAACAGATAAATGCAACTCGATGCATATCCGCTGCCCCGTATTGACGCAATGGTTTCCAATATCACTAAGTATCGTATTTTCAGTACGTTGGACCTTAGGAGTGCCTACCATCAGATACCCATCAAGCCGAAGGAAAAACCTTACACGGCATTTGAAGCTTGTGGGTGTTTATATCAATTCTGTAGGATCCCTTTTGGGGTTACAAATGGGGCTGCAAATTTTCAAAGGGTAATAGACAAAATCATTTCTAATGAGAAATTGAAGGGTACTGTGGCATACATAGACAATGTCACTATTTGCGGTTATAACGAGGAAGATCATAACCACAACCTCAAACGATTCATGGCCGCTGTAAATAAATATGACCTGACCCTTAATGAGGAAAAGTGTTCATATAATTTGAAAAGCATCAAGCTACTAGGGTACATAGTCAGGAATGGTGCCATGAGACCGGACCCCAAGCAACTTAAACCCCTAATGGAATTACCAATTCCTGGAAATATAGCTGCATTACGACGAGCCCTTGGCATGTTTGCCTATTATTCCCAATGGGTTGCGTCCTTTTCTGAAAAAATACATTTACTTATTCAAGTAAGAACTTTTCCATTATCTGATCCAGCCATTAGAGCATTTCAAAATTTAAAAAGGGATATTGCTAATTCTGCCATTGCTGCCATTAATCCTTCAGCTCCACTTGTAGTTGAAACCGATGCATCTGATTCGGCAATAGCTGCCTCCTTAAGACAACATGGTCGGCCTGTAGCTTTTTTCTCTAGGACACTTTCAAAGTCTGAACGAAGGCATACTGCCATAGAAAAAGAAGTGTACGCCATAGTTGAAGCTTTACGAAAATGGAGGCATTATCTGATCGGTAGACAATTCCACCTTATCACCGACCAAAAATTGGTATCATTCATGTTTAACCTGAAAACCTCAAGTAAAATAAAAAATGAAAAAATTGCAAGATGGCGGATGGAAATCTCTTGTTATTCATTTGACGTCTCCTATCACCCTAGAAAGGAGAATGCTGCAGTTTACGCACTTTCAAGGGTGTGTGGTCTAACAACAAGCTCATCTGATCTTCAGAGCATACACCGAGAATTGTGCCACCCGGGCATCACAAGAATGACACATGTAGTTCGGAGCAGGAATTTACCATATTCAGTTGAAGATGTAAAAAGAATTACCAACTCCTGCCAAATATGCGCAGAAAATAAGCCAAGATTCTATAATCCCCCTTCAAGCAACACTCGTGAAGGCCACTCAGCCTTTCGAAAGGCTTAATCTGGATTTCAAGGGTCCACTACCTTCTAAAACACAAAATAAATACATGCTTACTGTAAGTGATGAGTACCCAAGGTTCCCCTTCGTCATTTCATGCCCTGATGTAACGGCCACTACACCTATTCAAGGTCTCTGCTCCCTTTTCGCAATTTTTGGAGTGCCTGCATACATTCATACAGATCGGGGATCTGCCTTTATGTCGGAAGATCTCAAGAATTTTTTGCATGAACGAAGAGTGATGGTAAGCCGAACCTCCCCTTACAACCCTCAAGGGAACGGGCTCTGTGAAAGATATGGAATAATATGTAAGACAGTACAGTTGGCATTGGCAAACTGGAAAATGCCGATCTCAAAATGGGAAAGTGTCATCCCCGAGGCTCTAAACACTATCAGGACCCTACTGTGTACATCTAAAAACGCTACTCCACATGAGAGGTTTCTTCCGTTCCAACGAC
>CAHIKZ030005114.1:235000-252500 GCA_903632075.3 Acanthosepion pharaonis
GTCCAGGTGGGTCTTTTAACTGATGGACCAGAAATCACACCAACACCAACAGTCTATTGCATATTTTGATTATATATATTATATATATCATATGATTATATTATATTATATGTGTATGTGAAATGCAGTCAATATGGCTTTATATATACTGTCGTTATATAAATGTGTGTGTGTGTGTGTATATATATATGTGTGTGTGTGTGTATATATATATATATGTTTGTGTGTGTATATATATATATATATGTGTGTGTGTGTGTATATGTATATATATATATATGTGTGTGTGTGTATATATATATATATATGTGTGTGTGTGTATATATATATATATGTGTGTGTGTGTGTGTATATATATATATATGTGTGTGTGTGTGTGTATATATATATATATGTATATATATATATGTGTGTGTGTATATATATATATATATATGTGTGTGTGTGTATATATATATATATATAAAATCCTTAAATGTCTTTACTCACCTTGAGCCACTCTTTACTCTGCCGTTTCGGCACCTGGAACTATCACTTGACTCTTCTCTTCATGTTTTCATTTGAATCAATTTTCTAAGCAATCTCAACTGGATGGCAGCTCAAGGTTCTTGGGCCATTGATTTCAAGTAGAAAATGCATTTGATTCAGATAGTTCTTATGCAGTGTTCAACTTGATTCTATCAATTTGATATCAGGTTCATTTGGATTTGACCTAGTTCAGCTATTTTACTATAACCCCAGGTGATCTCTTTTTCTCCATTCATTATTTACTGTTCTATCTCAATGAATTTATTCACCTTCTGAACTTTTCTCACCAAGACAGGCTCAAGTGTATCAAGCTTTGTGTCAACCAACTGCTATAAATTCTCAGAAGACATTTAACATATTTGGTCTAATCTATTTTTTCTCTCGTTATTTTTTTCCTTAGTTACTGATTTTCTCCAAGAATGAAGATCTAACTCAGAAATAAAAAAAATAAAACCCTTTCTCTTTTAATGTTTTTTTTTAATTCTTTTTTGAGTTCTCTTGGATAAAGTTTATTGAATTGATTTGCATCACAAAAAAGAGATTTTTTAATCTGGCTTGATTCTCAGAAAACTGTGTAAATTCTTGAAGCATGTGTTTTATCTTTTAATTTCAGAAAAATAGCCTTATAATAATAATAATAATAATAATGATAATCACTGGTGCTACAGGGCTTCACCAATTGAATGCAAGTGTTAGCATGTAAATGTTTTGCCTTTGTGAATTTGGTTAGTCTACAATAAATATCCTATTCTGTGTACCTGATTTGCTTGCCATTTGTCTGACCCTTAACTAGTTGGATCTTTCCCTTGGAACAGTGCTACTCAAAGTGTACTCTGCATACTTGTGTCTGTACAGGAGCCATCATCTGGCGATACATGGAGAGTTTCCAGGTAGCAAACAGTAGTCACATTCCATAAAACAAATTGTATATACTAGTCACTCACTCACTCACTCTCTCTCTCTCTCTCTATATATATATATATATATATATATTTTAATCATTTCACCCCATGCAAAGTAGTAAAGCCACTAAGATACAAGTGGTTACTGAGTATGAAAGAATAAGAAAAAAGTGAAACATTATGCTGTAACTTGTAGAAGTCAAATGACTTACCTGCTAACATGGCTACCTTCTTGGGGCTCTTTGGAAAGCCAAGCCAGCTAATTTTACCTCATTTATAGGAGAGTACCTAATGCAGCAGGTGGGTTAGTCCACTTTACTGGAATGGACCTGCCCAACACATTTGCATAAGTGGACTCTATTCGCCCATATATCTCTCCATTACGTGATTCAGAAATAATGCAACACCAAGTGACTACACCAGTCTACTTGTGTTTCAGACCACTTGCAAGCCAACCAATATTCTACATAACTGAGTTATCAATAGCAACAGCAGAAAACCAGAATAGGTTTAACAACAAGTTTAACTTTTGGTACAAGGAAACATAATGTAGAATAGAAGCTAGGAAAGAGAATGTTTAGCAGTGAATGACTAACTATTTTCAGCAAAAACTACTGGTATTTACCAAAGCCTCCCCACAAGGCAGGATGTGGCACAAGGCCGATTTTTATGTGGGGCGATCCTGAGCGCGCAGGCTCGAGCAAAACTTGCTTGTAGACCCCGCATATACGGTGTCAGGTTTGTCTACCTCTCCAGATGAGGCTCTGTCCATAGGCAGAGAGTTCGACAAGTCAGCAGCGAACTGCCTGATTCAGCAAAAGCTACTGCTTTTAGCGCAGGAGTATTTTATGACTTTCGTCCGACGGCCGAGTCCAAACTTGTAGGGAAATATTCTCCCTCACAACATTAAGCATAGGGGTAAAAAGGGTACACAGCTCCTAACTTTACGTTTAGACTCTGAATCTCTTCGATGATTAAAACCTGCGCAGCATCGCTCTCATTTCTCTATTCATTTCCAAGGTGTAGAGATTTAGTTATATGAAAAACTGAAAGTAACAAATTGGTTAATATAAATAGTTTTCATTCTATACATGATGGGGAGATGAATGGAATAGATTTAAGATAAATAAAAAAAAAGGTCTTAGCAATTAAAGCTATTAAGCTTTTACTAATTTACAAGGTGATAGCAATTCTTAATATATACTAACAATTTAAGTGTTGTAACTGAGTTATCAATAGCAATAGCAGAAAACCAGAATTGGTTTAACAACAAGTTTATTAACTTTTGGTACAAGGAAACATAATGTAGAATAGAAGCTAGGAAAGAGAATGTTTAGCAGTGAATGACTAACTGTTTTCAGCAAAAACTACTGCTGCTACTGCTCCTCCTGCTACTCCTCCTCCTGCTACTCCTCTTGATGTAGGAGTATTTTTATGTGTTTCGTCTGACGGCAAAGTTCAAACTTGAAGGGAAAATATTTTCCTTCAAAACACATTAAGGAGGAAGAACAATAGAAGTGTTATCAAGAAGACAGAAAATAACAACTGACACTGACTATATTTCTGAGATGAGGCATTATGTACACTGTGTACATTCCTCAAGGACACATGGCACAGTGGATAAAGGTGTTAGTTAGATCCAGTGACAGGACCCAAAGGGTGTGAGTTCAATACCCGATTAAGGCAGTGGAGAACTTGGAGAGGAGAATTAACAGAAGATAACTGACATCCATTAAACATGGCACATGGTACTAGAACAGTCTACTCCAGTGAGCGAAATAAAGGATTCAGTTCGACATTCCAAACACCTGAAGAAGGTCGGAGTGTACAATAGCCGAAATGTTGTAATAAATATGGTGACAAAGATGAGGGCAGTAGTCCGAATAATGTAAATAGTGGACCTACACTGAATTTAAATTTTTGAAAGTCAAAGTTGGCTGAAAAACAAGAAGCCAGAAGAGAGTTTCACAAGTGAGAAGTGCAAGAGAAGGAACAGTCAGCCATTTCAACCATAAATTAAATGACGCCCTTTTTACCAAACTAGTACTTTGTTAAATTCATAAAATCTAGGTGCCATATAAAAGAATTCATCTGGACAATTACCATGAAGGTATTTATAGAAAGTTACATTATTGTGATGGCAAAGAGACTGAAGCTGAGATGCCAGATCAGGACCAATAATATTGCTTATTTTTCTTTGGATTTTATCAAGAATTTCTGAATATATTGCAGGAGCACCAGACCATATGTGGCAGCATTATTCAAAGGATGGATGAATGGTAAATTAATAAATATGTAAGATAGTTTCTGTAGAGAAAACTCATCTAGCATGGCACAGGGAAACAACTTTCCTAGCAGCAGACCTAGCAATGGATTCAATATAATCTTTCCACTTCATGTCATCCAAGAATGTTAGTCTGAGAAGGCATAATGAGTCACTCTCATGGAGGTTAGCATCAGTCATGCTGATGGGTGACAGTAAGGGTTCTCTCAGATGATTAAAAGAGAGCAGTCTCATTTTGTAGGTATTAAAGTTAACAAGCCATTTCTTGTACCAATTAACAAGATCGTTGTTCATTTTTGAGATCAGCTGACAATTTGACCTTATTGAACTGATTAGACTTACTATCGAGACAGAAATAAATAGTTGTGTCATCAGTATAGATACTGAATTGAGAATTGATGACATCAGAATTGTCACTGATGAAAATTAAGAACAATGTAGGTTGATGTATAAGGCTTTGAGGGGGACACCTGCATTAATACAAAAAGATCTAGAAGAGGGGTCATTCAGGACAAAATTTATTTCACAATTTGATACAAAAAACTTTATCAGTTTCAAAATTTGTTCAGAAATATCTTTCAGCTTGTGAAGAAGACCAGCAGGACACACCTTATCAAACACTTTTTTTAGTTTTGATGGTAGTGTTTATTATTAGTTGTTTCCCTACAATGAAATATTTGGCATTCATTGGCTTAGCAGCCAATACTGCTTTTGGTCAAAGTTTCTAAAATCTTTGTCTTAAAACAATTTTTTAAGAAAATAGGTTTTACAAGTCCAATAGCTTGAGAAGATGAAGACAATAAACTAATAAGTACTCTCTCTTTCCAGTAGTGATGTAGGTTTCCTTCCTTACATTTTATTTGAAGTAGCATTAAATATCAATATCTTTATTATTATTCTCTCTTTGAGTTACATGTGCTATCCATTTTAGTTGTTGCTGTTGTTGGTAGTCTTCAAGTGATGTGGTTTCTTTTATTTAGTACAATTCTTTGTGATTCTGTAGTGTCACTCCACAATGTTCAAAGCAGAATGGTCTTTGCCAAGACCCGCAAATTTCACTCGCTCAAAACCATCTTATAAAGCAGTTGTATACAGCTGACAGTTTAGATATTTCCGAGTGGGTTTCGTGTCATGCATGATATCTATATGAAAACATATAAACATGTGTACAAAGGCACATCTACATTTATGTCTATAGTTTCTTATTAATAAACTAGTGCTTAAATGGTGTAATTATTTTTATTTTTGATTGGGTTAATAATTTTGATTGTTTGATTTAATATATTTATATATTATATATATATATATATATATATATAACACATATCCATCCCTACAGTAAGACATATATATGATCACATGAGAATTGAGCACATGTGTTTTACTTTGGATTTGGAAAATTTCCAATTTCAAGAAAAATACTGGAGAAATTGTATTTTATTTTTTAAATCCAAAAAAATTTTTGATTATTTCAATAGATCAGCTGTTACTGGTTTCAAATATCAGGGATAAAATTTCATTATAATAAGCAGGTGTTTGTAGATTATAAACAAAGATTTTCGATATACCAATTTGGATGCAGATGTGGTTCTCATCAATTCAGTGTAATTGCATTTATTGCCTAACTTGTATACTTAAACATATAATCCTTACCAGTTTATTAGGTAAAACTTCAGGTCAGTTGGTAACTGTTCCCTGTTAATATTTATCAGCATTTATTAGTTTTATTATTAAATCAACAATTTTCTTCTTTATTTGCATGCAAACTATTGTCCTCATCTTTGTTGTTATTATCACAGTTTTTCAGTTGTTGTGTTCCTATTGGCTTTTGTCAGATGTTTATCAATCCAGATAATCCTACAGGGAATTTCAAAGTGAACTTTGTATTTAATCTACAACATTGGTTGTTGTTATTATTCTTCTGTTCCTGTCTACAGATATCTTGTTTAATTCTTATTTAGTTTTGCTCATCCTGTTGCCACTGAGTCCAAGTCTGACCAGCCTATGTATTGAACTTGTGTCACCAAGGCTCTGTGTTCTACACTCAGGATTGTCCCACAGCACAATAGCCTAGATTAATGCATGGGTTCATGGATTTGGTAACAAAATAATTATGAATTCAATCCCTGGCCTGTGCTGACTGAGAACCAATGGAAACAAAGAGAGCAATAACTGAACACTTCTAAATAAGAATAAGATGAAATATCTTCAGATGTGGTCATCAGAATGAGAACAATCTACTCCTGAAGATTGAATAAAGTATTTAGTTTTAAATTCCCTGTAGGTTACCCAGACCGACAAGCATCTTATAAAGCAATAGAAACATTGTGATAATAACAACAAAGATAAGGACAATGGTCCACATGGAAATAATGTGAATAATGGTAACTCTGCATCAGAGAAATTCAGGCAAAAATAAATCAGCAATACCAATTCCTTTGGTTATTTTATTTTATGATTATTATTATTATTGATTTTATGCTCCTGTATATTTTTTGATTGTAAAATCCGTATTTTATTTTCCGTGACTGTTGTTACAACTTGCTTGATAGAATGATGATTATGAGCTTCCTCTTATGGCCACTGATCAAAGGGGAGGTAAAATTAAGACTGACAGGAGAATGTAGGAGAATCAAAAAGACCTTCTCATGGGCCCAGTATGTTTGCATACTAAATCTGAGAGTTTGGTCGGAAAGGGTGCGGCTGGTAAAAAGGCAAACATAGATTGACAAGCCTGAATATGTAATACATCATTATTCATGTTTTTCCAAACCTGAATGTTTTTCTTTTAATGCTCTTTCAGAGCACAAAGGGATCATGGCTCTCCACAATCTCCTTTTCTTTATTATCTGTGAAGTGGTTTCCTGTTGCTTTCTTCAAGGCTTTGAATTTAGAATGTCTTTCTTTTTGAAAGACATAAGTGATCATGGCTCTCCACAGATTCCTTTTTTATTATCTGTAAATTCCCATGACTTCTTGGGTAATATAGTGAAGTGGTTTCCTGTTGGTTTTTTCATAGTTTTGTATTCAGAATAATCTTTCTACTCACAAGACACAGGTGATCATGGCTCTCCACAGATTCCTTTTCTTTATTATCTACTAGCAGGTTTCATCCACTTGCAATTGCTTTGCAAAGTAAGATATATTCACTATTAGAAATCTTTGAAGCAAAAATTTTAAATGAATATATCATTCCTAAATTGTTTGTAAACATGAAAGAAAACATTTGTATTTATTCCATTGGCCAAACAATACAATTTTAGGCATTTTTAAACCAATTAAACATAGTGAAACTGAATAACATTTAACAAGAGTTGACTGAAATAAAATATGTCTATTTGCATGAATTAAAAACATAACCTGGTAATTTTTCTAGGAAAAATTAATGTTCACTATTTATAAAATGTTGAAGGGATTGTGGATGTTTAATATATTTGTTCAAAGAATATGACTGTAAAGACAGAAGAAATTAATTAGTTGGCTGTGGGAGGCAGGCTTGTTATAGTTAAAGAAAGTTTTACAAATTACAGATGCCATCTTGTTGAAGGCCAACTAAAATGCAAATTTTGAACACTTTTCTGCACTATATAAGACAATATTCCTAAACAGAATTATTTTTGATATGAAAATCAAACCAATTCTCAAATAAAAGAACATTAATGAAGGAAAGTTAATTAATGATATATAGTTTTTTAAAATCAATATGAAAATTAGTTAATCCTGAAATGTGAATTTGCCTGGAAGTCAATAATATATAATACAGATATTGAGTTTTAGTGCATAAATTATTCCTTGGAGGGATTTTAATGCAGGCTTATCATCTCTCAGTTGCGTCTCTGTCTTTGGACAGAGTGTGCTCAGGGGCTTCTCTGTCAAAGGACAAAGGGGCAACTGAGGAAAATTATACTGAATATGTGCCCAGCCCTGGGGAACAGCTGCTCGAGGCCGTGCCCTCCCATTGCACAAGAGCGAGGGATCGGTGCTTGCACCAATTCCAGCGCAACCGATGGTTGTGGGTGCTGTGGGGAATATTTGTCCCTTGCCCAAGTGTACATGCTCGGGTCCCCACTTTAAAACGACCTTGTGTCCCATCTCGTTCTGGTGGGGGAACGAGTAAACACCGCATAAATTATTCTCTTGAGTAGTTTGTAACACTCTATTTATCATCTCTCAGTTGTGTCTCTGTCTTTGGGCAGAGTTCACTCAGAGGTGATTCAGTCAAGGGACAACATTGATGGTTGTGGGGGTTAGACAATTTTTGTTACTATCCTGCTTGTACATGCTCAGGTTCTCACCTTAAAAACTTACCTTGTGTAGCACCTCGTCTTAATGGAGAGACAGAGTAAATACCATGTGAAAATTACTATAAAGTAGAGTTGGACCTTTTAACCTCAGAATTTTGGGGAGAACAGAGCTCTAACTTTTGCATTTATTCATATAGATAAATTGCCGTGACTTCTTGGGAAATAGAGTTGGAGTGAATTACATTGCCTTCTCCACAGGTCTGAATTCTATGTTGTTTTTTACTCAGATTGGCTGCCATTGTTAGAGAAACTGGCCTACCCAGTATGCCTATAAGACAAGTGATGGATTCATGCCTTACTTAAGAGTATAATTGCAAAGTTAAATGCAACAGATTGGAACTTGTCTTGTCAATTCCCTTCCCTTACTAATAATTATTGTGCTATCCTGACATCTGCTGAATTACTAAATCAAAAAGTCCAAAAAGGGTGTTTTTCTTCTTCTTTATTTACTGTGTCCCATCATAGCATAGGCGACCATGACTCTTTACATCTTCCTGTAGCTTGTAGTTCTTGGTAAATTTTGTCTTTTCACTATCTCCCCTAATCCTTGTCCTGCCAACCATTTACACAAGCTTTTTGGGTATGTTATGCACTGTTTTCCTCTTACCTTCAATCTGTCCCGTGAGTATCAAATTTTCTAACCCCCCTTTCCTCATTATGTGCCCTAGAAATTTATGATGTTTCATGTCCATTTTCTCTAAACCTTCGTCCTTGGTCAAATGTTCAGTCTATCATATTCTCACCATCCTTCTGTAGAACCACATTTCTGCTGCTTCATGTCTCTTCATCCATGAGGAGATTGTCTGACATTCACTGCTGTATGGGAGGGGGGGGACCAATGTTACTTTTCTCTGCTTCTCATGATATTTTCCTGTTTCTTAATAATTTGCTTAGTTTTTGAAAGTTATTTTTTGCTATCAAAAAGCACTTTTACATTTCGGTGTTGCACTTTCCATTTTCTGTTAAAACACTATGTCTGGTGCAAATATTACAATATCATTTATACTATTTTCAATAAGTGATATTCTTATTTCAGCTGTATGTATTTCTGATGATAAGTCATGGATAACGTATCAGTTGCCATGACTACCATGACTTTCTGTATAATAACCAATATTATCCTGTTATTATGCTGTTTTCCTCTAAATGGGATCATTAAAATTGAAGGTTAAGCTATTACTACCAATGAATATCAAATAATTCTGAATAACATTACTATCTCTGTTTACCTCTAAATGGGATCATTAAAATTGAATAAATAATATTAACATTACTGGACCTCTAAATGGGATCATTAAAATTGAATACTTTGAAGCTATTGAAGTCCCTTTTAGACTGGTTAACATTACTATCTTGATCAATGAATGTCAAATGAATTTCCTTTTATGAGGAATGAATATCAAATATTAACATTACTATCTCTGTTTTCCTCTAAATGGGATCATTAAAATTGAATACTTAAGCTATTAGTCCCTTTTAGACTGGTTGCTTGATCAATGAATGTCAAATATTTCCTTATGAGGAATGGGACCTCTAAATGGGATCATTAAAATTGAATACTTAATATTAAATCAATGAATGTCAAATATTTCCTTATGAGGAATGGGCTAATATTAACATTAATCTCTGTTTACCTCTAAATGGGATCATTAAAATTGAATACTTAGCTATTAGTCCTTTTAGACTGGTTTTTCAATATGACTAACATTACTATCTTGTTTACCTCTTGAATACAATTGAATGATCAAATATTTCCTTATGAGGAATTGGCTAATATTAACATTATCTATCTCTGGGATCATTTTGAACCTAAGCTATTAGTCCCTTTTAGATCATCAATGAATGTCAAATATTTCCTTATGAAATTGGCTAATATTAACATTTAGTCTCTAAATGGGATCATTAAAATTGAATACTGGTTGACTAGTTTGATCAATGAATGTCAAATATTTCCTTATGAGGAATTGGCTAATATTAACATTACTATCTCTGTTTACCTCTAAATGGGATCATTAAAATTGAATACTTAAGCTATTAGTCCCTTTTAGACTGGTTGCTTGATCAATGAATGTCAAATATTTCCTTATGAGTAATTGTCTAATATTATCATTACAACCTGTTTGAGCTGGATCGTTTTTGAACTCTTCAACATACATCCTGTTTGCATGGGTTTTTGAACTGTAATATCCTTTAATGGATTTGAATTCCAATCTTGGCATCAATTCTGGCTGAAGAAGATCTCTTGCTGGATCAATGCTATTGGCAGCTTTGCCCATAATAAAGCTGTAAATATCAACAGAATCATGAAAGGTAAAAAAAGGAAGGTCACAGGAAAATTGATGAGACAATCAAAATGTGCGGTTGGCTGTGAATAGAAAAGATTGGAGAAAGTGCAGAGGTTTTGTTAAGAATCGGTGCAACTTAGAAACAAAGAAGATATAAAGAAAAAAGGAAAATGAATCAAAGCAATAATGAGACATTAAGTTAGAAATAAAATGTCAGAAAAATTATCAAAGAAGATTTGGTAGGAAGAAAGAAACTAAAACATGGAACTGGAAGATGCATTGAAAGAAAAATAGATTGATGTTAGATAACAAGAATCAAGCTGATGTGTTAAAAAGGTTGGGTGGCAAAAAGGTTCAATGTTTTGGTCCTGAGATGGCATTAGGTGTGTTTAGTTTCAACTAACTTCATTAAAAAAAAAATCAATTTTGTTTATTGTCTCAGGTGTCATGACAATGAGTTTCTAAAATAAAAGCTACTCAGCTATTTTAAAAATACATTGGCTTGATTTTTTTTATTGATTTGGAAATTGAAAAAAGGAAGGAAAACTCATTTTGTAAAAATAAATTCTGCTTGTCATTTAAAAAAACCAAAAAGGTAACTCAAACAAATAAATGATACATGCAATATATGAGGAAGTACAGTAAAAAATATTCCAACATATCAAAATTGATTTGCAAAATGTAGTGATATGCAAATGACTATCTAATTAGCATAATTAAAGCATAGAGATTATATCAGGGCCAAGAAGTAAGGGGAGAGGTAGAATATGTGAGATAAACAACTACCACTGAATTGAGAAAATACAAACGAAATCACATTCATAACAGAAAGTTTCAATTGAGTTCAATTATAATGAAAATATGAGTTGAGAATAATCAATGTTATACAATTTAAGATGAATTACAGATTGTGTTTCATCTATGAGGCTTTCTAGGCTAAAGTGATTAAGCCAATGTCCATGAAAGATGAACTTATAATATGAAGGATACAGGTTCAAGTCTTGTCAGAAGTTACTTATTTTTTATTTTACTGTTTATTTTAGAAATAGAAAAGTTTATAAATCTGTGATGTGATAAAAAGCAAGCATAATAAGATGGAAGAAGACTAATAATAAAATAATAATTTGTGTTGGGTTAAAAAGGAAGAATAATAATATGGAATAAAACTAGTAATAAAATAATAATAAAGGGTTGTGATAAAAAGCAACAATAATAAGATGGCATAAAACTAGTAATAAAATAATAATGAGGGTTGGGATAAAAAGCAAGAATAATAAGATGGAATAAAATTGTTAATTAAATCACAGAACGTAATAAATAATAAGTGTAATAAGATGGAATTCTGCTAGACTTGTCGCCTTGGCTGGATAGCACAGTCTGCCCTACTATTTCAGCTTAGTGGAGTGAAATGTGTATTTATGCCTTTCCCAAAGGAATTAGTGTTAGGTGATCTCACAATGCTTCAGGTAGGCATTATGCAATTGCAAGGTAAACAGTTACAGTTGATTTATAAGATTGATATAAAAGCACCATTTTCAGCAAAGAAAGAAGTTTTATTTTATCTGGTTGGTGCATATTTGCAATGCTGTGTTTCACTGGTATAAAATTTGAATCCAAACCTTGCATGATTGATAGAGACACAGTCTTGTTTGTATGATTGATGTGTTACGCAGAAGGAAGATCAGTGAAAGGAAAGCCAGACACTGGGAAGAAAGGAAGATTATAATGTTTGAAGCTCTCCAATTAAAGGAGGTTGAGAATGATAAATCCAATGCAAGAAAATAGAAATGAATGGCCTGAGATAAGCAAAATATGAAAAGAATGATGGAAAGGAAAATAAATAGAATAAAAATGAAATAATAAATAAGATATTTAAAGAAATAATAGACTGTAAGGAGTAAAGGAAAGACATGGTTGCCAGCAAGAGGAACAGTTCAAGGCATGAACTACAAATTGCAGATACAAAAATCTACAAGTATGACATTATAAACACACATATGGTAGCTGGGAAGAACAAACAAAACCACAGTACTGCTGATGAGGCAAAAGGAAAAGAAGACAATAATTGTAAATATAAAATTCTTTTGCATTGCCGTTACAGTAGATGTGAGCAGAATGTCTCTGTCTATTGAGGCATTGTGGGGTAAAGGAGGGTGAAGTTGCTAAAACCTGGAGTTGATGCGCTTGTCTGATCAGTTGACTAAAATCATGGTGGTGACGTCAAAGAGGCCTGGAGTGGATTTGTGAAGTTTGATGTTTGCTATGAACCTGACTCAGTTATTTATGGGAGAACATTTTTAAGTTAAGCTCCCAGACTCATCTTTTTTCGTGTTTTCTTTAGAATCTTTCTTTTTCAGAAAGATATCTAATTTAAAGCCTCTGTGCAGAGGAATATTACAATGATAATTTAAATTTAAAGTGGAATATTACAATGATAATTTAAATATCAATGAAATTTGTTTAAATTTCTGGGATGAGGAGTTATCGTTATTTACACTATTTACATTTAGACTTATTGTCTTAATCTTTGTTGTTGTTATCACAATGTTTCAGTCATCATTTTCTCTAGGCTTTTTCAGGTGTATATTGATACAGGTAATTCCCTGTTTCTGAATATTGTTATATAGACCACAAACATCAGAGCAATATTCAGAGGCAGCTCCACTTTACAGAGAATTCTCTGCCAGGTAAAGCCTAATACAAGGAAAACTTGATCAAGGACTGTGTGTACTCCATTTTTTGCAGTTGTAGTAAAGAATATAAAGGTGAAATATGCTATCCTTTCAAATTAAGGCAAGTAGAACATTGAAAAGCTATAGTGAGGGATGTAACAATGAAATCAGGCATGGCTGATCATGTAAGGAGGAAAAAAGCTAGTTATCAGCCCCTGTGGAATACTAAACAAGGAAGAACAGCATGGGCTAGACTTTGAGAACCTTCTTAATAAACCTAGCATAGAAATAAATAGGATATGGGAGCTGTTAATATAGAAAGACAAATGACAGTAAGTCTTTAACATCAGCACCTGCAATAAAAAGGGAAAGGTTTCAGTGAGTGCATCAAGCATGATAAGCAGCAGCAGCACTCCTCAGCAGGCAAATTAGGTTTAAGGCTCCAGTAGCCTAGTGGATTAAAGCATGGTTTGTGCATTTGGTGACATAATAATTGTGAGTTCAATCCTTGGGCTGGGTATTTGGACTGAGTAGAAACATGGCAAGCAATAACTGAGCAGGACTAAAAATAAGAGCTAGACAAGATATCTATAGACATATGCAGAGGGACAAGAATAGTTTAGCCTCGTAGATTAAATAAAGGATCCAGGTCAGAATTTGTTGTAGGTTATCCAGATTAATAAATGCTGTGATAACAATAATGGAGATTAAAAAAGGAAGGAAAAATGTGACCCCAAAATCTAAAGATGCATTGGAATAGTGAAAGATGCCTTCCTAAAGCTAAGCAAAGTATTAGGAAAACTTCTTTAAAAACAGTGCTGAACTGTTATGTAATATTGATCCTCCTTTCTATAAAGCAGTGAATGCCAAACAGTTTTCTCACAAATGAAGAAGAGACTTGTGGCACCAGAAATGGGATTCTGTATAAAGATGCTGAGAATACTGTAACCTGAATATGTGAGTAACAGAGCAGATTTTAGGAAAATGGAAACAAAAAGGATGCTTATACTTAAATCAGAAAGAAAAATGTTGAAAATTCTAGGAAACATAACGAGGAAAGAAGCTTGGAGAATTTGACACACACAGGACATACTAAAAGCAAGACAGAAGAAAGTAGGAAGTAATTACTTAATAAGCTTGTGTAAATGGATGACAGAACAGTTACTGGGAGGGGTGTTGAAAAACAAACTGTACTAAGTGCTACAAAGGATAGGAAGTTTTGGAGAGCCATGATGGCCCACATCCTGAAAGAATGCTTGACTAAAATTTCAGTGGAATGGAAGAATTAACAGGAAAACAAATTAAAGGATTATTATAATAATAAAATACTTTTCAGGATGCTAGGCATCAAATGTTCATAGTGTTGGTCTGCCTAAATATATAGCATCCACATTTTTCCTTATGTCAGTTTCAATTTATCACTTTCTTTTCATTGGAATCATGAAAGATACTGTTCAAAAGCTAAACAAATCTATATAATAAATGCAAATGTCAGTGTGTCACTGTGTCACACTTTTTCAACTTTACTCCTAGAGGCTGTAACCCAACATATCATACCATTTTGGAATCGGGGCAAATCTGTGAGCAAATTAAAAACATTCTGGGCAAGATCCAGACCCGCAATCCTGAAATTTTAGTTTCCCAAGTTTTCATTATTGCGATTGTTTTTGGTGATTTTTGTATGTGACATTTTGTGACAAATTTTTTTGTACAATAACAGTTTTTATCACTTGGAAATAAATTTGGGAATAATCAAAATTAGCTGCAAAATTCAGCGAAAGTCGCCCATGAAATAAAAATAATTATTTGCACAGACAGTAAGGACCTACATACATCAAACTGTCTTTAAAGTAGTGGCAGTAGAATCATCATTGAACTTTTAAAAGGTAAGCTTAAATATTAATGGAATACTTAAATGCAGTGATTAATTTTGGATCCTTCTCTAATTTATTGTTACCTATCTTTTGTGATATACAGTGGCCGTTAATAATTAAGTATAGCTCAAGACTTCAATGTTAAGATAAAACAGTATTTAATTACAACTGCAAATAAATACTTAACAAGAACAAAGAAATAAAAGTCAACCAAAGATAATTAACAATTTCAGTGAATACCTTGTTAGTAACACAGCTCAACTTAATGTCCAGTAAATCCTAAATCAAAACACAAATCATTGACATACAATATATCACACTAATTTAACTGCATAGTTGCACTCAGTAATCATTGCAGTCAGTATCCTGATGCCGCTTTTTATACACCTGGCGGAAAACATATATTCATAAGTCCAAAGTGTCACGCTCAAATCTTGGCATCGGGAGTTACTCATTTTCTTCCTATACGACACTATTGCACTACTTCTCTCTACCTATTGTAATGAAGGCCCAATCAAGAGCCCTACAGAGGAGCAAACTTAAATGCTACCCAAATTTCTTGGGGATGAGTGTTTTTGAACAAGTTGCAAGACTCCGTAATTTCAAATCATCTGTATCAAACAATGAACAAGGTCTCCTTATTTCAACTCATCTGATCACTTCCATCAACATAAGTTGTTGAACTCCCAACTCTTATGCCAAAATATTTGATACCCAAGAAGTAAAAAAAAGATTCACTTGGCATGAAATACTTTCTTCTTCCTATTTTGGGGTTCACTTTGTAGATGTATTAACATAGTCAAAGCTAAATCAGCATGACATGTAGTAAATTAGTCATGCAATAGTTGACCATATATCTCAGTTTAATCTTTTCATGTTACCAAAAGTGAAAGACAAGTCCTTTGATCAGCCTTGACAATTTTTAGTCAAGTTACATGACTAAATGTATTATATTTCTATAATGAATGAAACAGTATTAGGTCATACATTTAAATGAAGGGACACATTGATGTGGTGTAATGGTTAACAAGCTTGCCCTGCTAGATCAATAATGACTTAGTGAGTTCAGCCCTTGTGCTATGCTTAGTAAATTGCTATGAAAGAAGAGAAAGAGATAACCCAACTTTATAGATTTTTTAACTTTTTCCATTTGATAGGGATGTTAGTCATTTTATTTTTATATTGTCTTCTTTGTGCTGTGTCTCTTCAGGATGTTGCTGATCATGTCTCTCCACAGTTTCCAGTCCTTTGTAGTTCTTAATAAATTTTGTCTTTCTGTTATCTCTCCTAAACCTTGTTCTAATTGTTTTCCTCTATCCCTCTTGACATCAATCTATCCTGTGAGTATCAAATTTTCCAAGCCCTCATTTATATACCCCAGAAATTTCAACTACTTCTTCCTGATGTTAAGTATGAGTGTCCTCTTTGTTTCCATTTTCTCTAAAACTTCTTTGTTGTTCACATGTTTGTTCCATGATGTTGTCAACATCCTTCTGTAGAATGACATTTCTGTTCCTTTATGTCTCTTTCCTCATCTGTGATGCCATTGTCCAACATTCACTGCCATTATAGGAGGACTGGTATTACATAACAGTTCAATACTTTTTCCTTTGTGTCTTACAAAATTTTTCTGTTTTTTAATACTTTGCTTAGCTTTCGGGAGGTTATCTTTCACTATCTTAATGTGCTCTCAGATATGGCAGACATGGGAAGGGAACAGCAAGAACTACAGAAGCTAGTAAAGGAAAGCGATAAGGACTACAGATCAATTGCAAAAAGAGAGAATGCATGGTTGTTAGCAAAAGGAACAGCCGAACATACAAACTTTTTATATCACATAAAAGAAAAACAATAGATCCTTATAGAATTCATTGATTTTTGACCAGCCTTGTCTTTTGTATTTTCTTTCCACAAGAATGGTGGGTTGTCTTGCCTGAAATTACTCTTCATACGCTGCTGCAAAAACATTTCAATGAATGAAGATAGAGGGAAAAAAAAGAAAAGAAGCATTTAATTGAAGAATGTGAAGAAGAAATAAAAGAAGAGGAAGAATGTGAAGAAAAAGAAGAAGAGGAAGAGGAAGAACAAAAGGAAGAATGTAAATAAGAATGTAATAAGAACATGAAGAAGAAAAAGAAGAAAAGAAGAACATAAATAAGAAAAAGAAGAAAAAGAAGATGAAGAAAAATCAAAGAAGAAGAACATGAAGAATGTGAGGAAAAAGAAGAAGAAGAAATGAAAGGAGAAATAGAAGAAAAATGAAAACCAGAAGTGAAGGGAGACAGAGTAGAATAAAAGTGAAAGAAGAACAAAAGATATGAATGAATAACTGAAGAATGAGGTTGAAAAAAAAGACAATGAGGGAAGAAGAAAAGAATAAGGTAAAAGAGATCAGAAAAAAAATGATGAAGGATTTTGGGTAAAAAGAAAAATATTCCATCTTATCCAAGACTTCTTCCAAAATAATGGGAAATGCATTGTTTCCTAACTTTACTAAAGCAAAATAAAAAGAAATGACAAAATGTATCAAATTCAGGAAGTTCTAACCAGATTTTGGGCATATTATTTTCCTGCTTCAATTCCTAAATGTTAATGAAAAAATATAACCAAAACAAAATATCTGGAATATATATATATATATATATATATAT